>CM073126.1:29696715-29917881 GCA_037039145.1 Fundulus diaphanus
CAATATGTTTTACAACAATAAGGTGGCAAAGGTTTAAGGAATCTCTTTGCTGAGATGTTTCTCATTTGATATATTTGGATAATAAGAAACCAATTTATAGGCCATCAGTTAGGACTAAACAGTCTGTGCTTGGATTGACAAGGGGCTGTTTTCTAAAAACTGACAGATTCTAGCTTTCTATGCCTTTTTACAACTTAATATCTTCAATAATTTTTTATGAGCCTCATGTCTTTCCACTTTCTTATAGACCATTCATGGACTATAATAGTCAATTTCTTATCTTATGAAAAAAAGGTTTATTGAGGGGGGAAATGCCGTGTTAGACTCTTAAAACCCCGACTGTATTTTCAGTTGCTGTTACACGTGAACTGTCCTTGAACAACTATCTGTACTAAACTGATAAAAAGGTTTTTTTTTCCCACTGGAACACAGCATGGAGATTTTTCTATGTTGTTGGTAATTCATTTAACTGTCTGCTGGGCCTCATAGTAGAGGGAAGCACACGGAAATCATGGCGTATTTAGCTACATAATCTACAGGAGCACCACAGTCATTTCTGCATGCTGGCAACCACACGAGGAGAAGAACTAAACATTACGGCTTTTAGTACAACGTGTCCAAGCAAAACCAACAACTGATATGTAAAGGAACAATGGCATGCTTCTGTCATGGAGTATGAAACATATGATGCTACATTAGACTGAAACACGTATTGCGATGAATGCCTGAGTTACTTTGTGGTGATTAAACATTGCCTGCTTGTGCAGTTGCTCCTGCTCTCTGCCTTTCTGGGCCTTTCTCAGAGCGGCTTTCAGCTCCTGCAGCTCTCGCTTGGCATTGCTTAGCAGCCCCTGCAGAGAGAACAGCAACTTTACACCCTCTGACATCTGACATGGTCCGCCTCCTGTCCCGCTGATCACATGACGATGTGGGGAAATGTTTACGCACTGTTCATGGAAGCTCTTCTATTTGTGCCAGCGTGGCATGCTTCTCCGGTTTCCAAAACACATTCTGAGTAACCGATTATGTGCAATGCTCAAATCGTGTTTTGGGCTGAAGGTGTTTGTGTATTAGATGGCGCTTTGACATTTGTCGTGTGCTGCTTGCTTACTTTTTCCCTCCCGAGCTCTGCCTCCACGTTGTCTCGTTCCGTCCTCTCCTCCTGGAGCCACTCCTCCTTTCTCTGAAGCTCACATTTCAGATCCTGTAGTTTCTTTTTATCAATCTGCACCAAGAATGAATAAAAGCCGGGTTGAGAACAAGTCGGGCTCTGCCTACATGGCGCGCATGCTCCGCACCAGGTAATCCTGGACCTTCACCTCGGCTGCATGCCTGTAGGCCTCCCTCTCGAGTGCCCAGGTGGCCCGCTCCTCCCTGAGGGCCAGGTCCTGGTCTGACAGCTGCAGGGTTAGCTGCGCCACCTGCAGCCGGGCTTGGTGCAGCTCAGCGTGAGTGTGGCTCCGTTGGATATTCAGGTCTCGGAGCTCTTTGCGCAGGCCCTCGGCTGCATGGTCACTGGCTTCCAGCTGCTCCTGCAGTCCTCGCACCTCTGCAGCGGAAGCATCGATCTCCGCCTGTTGAACAGATGGAGACTTTTTAAAACGCTGATGTGAAAAGTGCTTTTATCATCAGCGCTGAAGACCTGTAGCCATCAACATCTGGCCTGGTCACTTGTTATTTTCACAATGGGTGCCCATCTATGAGACTAAGCTACCCAGCGTGTTTCATAAGCTACCTGCAGGGATTTTCTTTTCTCCTCGTCGTGTTTCATCTGAGTGGACATTTTCTTCATCCTTTCTTTCAGCCTGTGATGGCAAAAGTAAAGCTAGTTTTAGTTCCAAATAATGAAACAGAGTCACATAAATGTTTCCACCAACACGTGTTTCAGACTCTTGCCTTTGCAGCTCCGTGGTTGCCTGTTCTTCTCTGTCAGCCAGAACCTTGAGTTCACTCTTCAGGTCTTGGACTTGCTGCTGGTTCTCAGTCTTTTCGGCTCCAAGTTTTCTCAGCTCAGTGCTCTGGATTTCCTGACTGTACTTTGCATCCTTTCGGCGTTACAAATGATTGGTTATTGTTTTAGAAAAGTGCTCCCATCACTTGAAATTCACCACCTTTAACCATGTTAACACCACAAACCTTAACATGTTTTATTGGATTTTTTTAAAATCAACTGATGGAGTTGTAGTTATCCAAAGATTGAGAATTGAAAGAAAATGAATGAATGGCTTTCAAATTAGAGATAGCCTTTAGAATACTTTGTAGAATCTCTTTACAAGATAATTGCAGCAGCAAGTCTCTGGAGTAGTGTATATATCAAACTTGGACAGCCAGAAACTGAAATTCTTGTCCATTTTCTGTCCATAATCAGTCGGAATGGGTGGAAAGCATGTCTTGTTGAAGTCTGAACTCGTTTCAAGTCTTTTTCACCTTCTAGCTCTGTTTTTCAGCCTCTCTGTCCCTTTTAAAAAGAGATCCTCCCTCAGGAAGATGACCATGTTTCACTATGGGGATGGTGTGTTCACTGTGAAGTGCAATATTAGTTTTCCAAACTACAAATGGGACTTTTTATGGCTTTCTTCTAAACAATTGTTTTCATTCTGTCCGTCTTCCATAAAAGCCAAAGTTGTGGAGTGTACGACAAACACACTAACACGCTGTTCAGTATGTCTGAACAGAGCTCCAAGAGTCATTCAAAGCTTGAGTATTGTTTAATAATGCTTTACTTCCCCACAGCTTCCTCCCTGACCTGTCTGCTGTGATCCTTGGTCTTCATGTTGCTGTCTGTTCACTAATGCTCTTTAACAAACCTCCGAGTCCTTCAAAGAGCTTTACTCACACACAGGCTTCTGACTTATTAAGATTCCTGGTATCTTTTTCCATCCACTTCACAATTAGGAACTCATTTGTGTTGGTGTTGTCACACAAAGTCTCACTTAAATACATTCAAGTTTGTGATGGTAACATGACCAAATGGGAAAAGGTAGATGGGATGGGGATATTTTTGCAGCGGCATTCATCACATCTATTTTCGGTGCAGTTTATACGTATTTGTGTTTAGTTTGTGCATAAAGACTAATGTGATTAACTGTCTAGTGTCAGTGTTAACCCTCCATACCTTGTGTCTTTCCTCCAGCCTCTTCATCATCTCACAGCTCTGTCTCAGGTTGTCTCTGAGTTCAGTGATCTCTTCCTTTATTGCCTCTCTCTCCCTCTCCCACTCAAATCTTGCTCTTTGGCAGGTTTCTTTTTCGTTCTCCGCCTCTTTTTTGGCTTCATCCAGAGCTCGCTGTAGAGCCATCTGCTTTTTGAGGCTCTGTTCCAGCCGACACTGGTGACAACATGGAGAACTTTTAATCCCTTTCACAGAAACCAGAGAATGTGCGAAGCTTTTAACGCTGGTGTTCCTCCTCATCTGTTATCATTGCAATGAAAGGAGGAGTTTCCCCTCCCTCACCTGCAGCAGTTGAGCCCTGGGGATGACCAGCAGCAGCTCTTCTTCTCCATCTTCCTCGCCTTGTTCTTCTTTCAGGGTCTCCAGCTCCTCCAGCGGCTTGGGGGCACAGAAAGTGAACGGACGACTGCGAGCACAAACCCTCCCCATTTTATCCACGTAAACAAACTGGTACTCCACAGAACTTGGGCGAGGCAAGTAAGACGCTGCAGAAAGAACATCAACTCTTATGGTTTTACATCAATATAACTCTAAACGTTAACAGATTAATAGATAAAAAGTCAGTTGAGCTGAATATTATTACAGTAGTTAAGCTCAGTTCAAAGAGCTGCATTTTGTATTGAAAACTGTGTAAAAGAAGCTAACCCTTTAACACCAAGTGTTCCTGAAACCTCTACCTCTTTAACAAAGTTCATACTTTCCTTAAGACTCTTCTGTATCAAGCTACGTATATTTGACATGTTTCTATTAAAATTCAAACGACTATTTAAATGTTTTATGAGGTTTTATAAAAATTCATCTTGTAAGTTACGATAGTTACATGACCACAAAAGACTGATGCGTCAAATATGACACAAAGAAAAGGAAAAGCGAAAATCAGGCAGTGTCTCAAACGTTTATTTGTTGGCACCATGAGAGACAGCATCTTGCTTCTTTGCCCTCACATAAACCTGTTTCTGGACGACATGTTGAAGGAATCCTTATGAAATATATTAGATAGAAAATAGAAAATAACAGACATATTATTGTCTGGTTTTTTTATTTATTTCTCTCTCTCTCTCTCTCTCTCTCTCTCTCTCTCTCTCTCTCTCTCTCTCTCTCTCTCTCTCTCTCTCTCTCTCTCTCTCTCTCTCTCTCTCTCTCTCTCTAAAACGTGCCGAATCTAACATTACAACACTAAACACTTTTGATACAAAATTTTTGAGACACCGTCCTCTTTTATAAAGGGAAAAACTTGTAACCGGAGTAAATATGTTTTCAAATATAAGTTACACATTCACTATGACAAATCAAAATGCTGTTTAAGTGTAAAACAGGATTTTTTTTGTGTTGTTTTGTCACAGTTCAGCCCAAGACGAATCAGAGATCTATGTTTAAAGTAGTATTTTAATTTCCACATGTTTTTTTTTTATTTTATCTCGGGAAGTAATATTAACAGTTTTGAATGGCCCGGCTGGAGTCTCTTGCTTCAATCTTAGATTCTGTGGAGGGAGCTAAAGATTAGGGTGATGGTAAGGAGGCCTCAAAGGCTTAGAGGAGCTCATCACCAACGATAAATAATCAAGACGCAAGTGGAAACATGCAAAAAGTTGCTCCACTATTGTAAAAAATGTTTTATTGCTGTAATGCCAATAATTTTTTTTTACGTTGATCATGAAAAAGAGTATTAATCACTTTCTTAATAGAAATAAAAATAAATAAATCCCCCTAAATGTTACCTCTTTTACTTTGTTTCATCTTTTTGAAGATGCCCGTCTGATTTTCCCATCAGAGGCAAATATTTTGGTTGAATAAAAGTTATTTAAAATGTAAATCTGCCAGAGGTATGAATAATTTTGGGTTTAACCATAAGTATAAAAAATAATAATAATAAAGTCTATATCTTGTTAACCTCAAGTGGCTCATCATCCTTACAAGATTTTTTCCCATGATTTAACTGAGCCCTTCACTCTGGTGAGCTATGGATACAAATACAGTCCGACTATATTGAAGCGGAGTGTAGTCAGAGCTGCTGCAAATAGTTCAGAAACTGAATTTATACCCTGGAAAACTGCCCAGTAGTCGACGCTGGTTCCCTCTGTGTAGCCTTCAGGGACAGCAGCCCATGTGTAGGTGTGATACTCTTTGACTGAAGACCAGCCCGTCTGTCACAGGACACAAAAAGACATCATAAAACATGCTACATGTCACTCATGTTGGTGCTAAAGTGGGTTAATGTACCTGAAAAATGCCTATCCAGTCACTGCTGCTCCACCGATGCTCTGATGTCAGGCTGTAGTGGCACTCAACCCTGATTTGGGGGAAGTACAACTGTCCCACATTTCGAAACACCACTGTGGGCTGTTTATCCATAAGTAACAGGAAGGTTCGCTGTTGAGGAAGAAAACACACATGGGTCCGATTTGATGTGCTCCGGTTTCTCTCCGGATGAGAACAGCTGATGAAAGGTGATAGCTGAGCTCAGGAATGCAGCTGTGTGCTCACAACACTGGCCGCTCTTGGCTCAGCAGTATGTTTCAAAGCAACAAGTTCATATACACTATAGGAGCTCAGTAATAGCAAAATGTTGGGATACTGTTTAACACTTCAAAGGTGAGAGAAATAAATATGGTAAGAAAGATGCTTCAGATTTTGAAATAGGTTATCATGAAATGCTTATTACTTAATTGAAGGTATATAGTAATCTAATGATTTCTATCATTAAAAAAGTCACTAAACTCCTTTGAGTAAGCACATTCAAAGGAAATCTTTTAGAAAATATGAATTTCAGTCCAAAACACCATTAAAATTATGTCATACCCGATTACCACATTTTACTTTATTTCCATAAAGTTAAAAGCATCACTTTAAAACCCAATCTGGGTGCTAGTTTTTCTTTTAAATGGCATAATTTAGTACTGAACTCTAAATCTTACCTTAATCTGTTGAGAAATTTATGCCCTCAACTCCTCGTGAGAGATCCGGCCGGGCATCAGTCTGGAGAAAGTGATGAGCAACTCAGTCAGGTGCAGGAGGTTTCACAACATCTCCTGGACCATGTGGAGCCCAGATTAACATCACAGATGCTTAGGGAATTATGGGAGATGTAGTAGATGGGTGCATTGCTTGCATAGGGGCAAAGTGACTCTCCAGACTTCAAGTCCCAGAAAAGAAAACATATCCTGAGCATGTACTGCGTGTTGTTTGGGCATGTTGCAATAATGGGAGGCTGTGGAGGCCTGGGGAAATAATATTCCTAAAGTGTCATGTTACTAATAATAACAAGGACATACAAATACATAAACTCATATAAACGTTCTTTTATATCTATATTTATAGGTATAAACGTCTTGCTTTTTTCAGTACATAATTTTCAAGTTTCGTGTTCAGGATCAACACTGCATTTATTGCGACTGTTCTAGAATGTTGTTCCCGCGTTGGACACTAGAGGGCAGTATAGCGGCACCAGACAGTGACGTTGCTGTTTTGACAGACTAAAGAAATATACATTGAGGTTTTATCAGAATACATAGATTATGGGTTTTTAAATGATTTTCACTCGGAGATTTGGCATTGAGTTCTTGTTAGCTATGATTATTAGATATGATTAAGATGTAATAAAAAAATAAGAAAAAAGGAATGCTTTAAAACAGGTTTCCTTCGATACATATTCTTAAAACTAGTGTATCACCCATAAAGAAATTTTTTATTAGTATTTTATTAGTATATTGATACAATTAACTTCTCCTAAGTATTAAGTATTCATCCTATTGGACAGAATTAATATTTAATAATACATTTATGACAATGGTGTCCAAACTGTTTACCAGGTAACCCTGGTCTGCAAAAATAATTTTGTTTTTTAAATAAAACCCCACAAAAACAACCTAAGTGTGATGATTTATTCTTTTTTTGCTGTTGTTTCTAACTGCTCAGCAATAAACAAACAATATCTTTATGAAATAAAGTAATAATATTTCTCTAAAACAATTGTAATTCATTGTAGATCTGATACATGAAAAGCGTTTTGAATGTTTGCTCTATACAGAGAAAGACAAATGATGGCCTCGATTTTCCATGTCCAGAGATTTTCTTCTGTGTTTTCTCAGCAATGAGAGCAGGAGATGGATCGTTCTTTCTCTAAAAATGCTAGTTTTGGTTAGCCAAGTTGAACAGATGGGTGTCCCCAAGTCTGCTTTTAAATAAAGCCGCTGGATGTCACAGGAAAGCAAAGAACATGGTTATTAAAAGACAAATATATTGTGTTTTACAAAATATTTTAGATTTTCAGAAAATTATTTTATTTTTATTGTTTTAAAAATGTCTCGGGTCAATAAAATGTTTGTCCTAAAAAAAACATTAAAACGTGAATCTGTGTGAACCAACTGTGCTGGCTGATTAACTATTTTTGAAAGGCCACACAAAGTCATTCAGGGGGCTGTAAATGGCCCCCCGGGCAACACTTTAGACACCACTGATGCATTTTATTCTAATTAACTCCATAATGGCAACAAAAGTGTCACTAATATGCCAACCTTCCTCCTTGGTCAATTTCAGTAACGATTTCTAACCTGGACTGTCCTGACTAGAAGCTAGGCTGATGCTTGTTGGACATGACAATATATTTTTACACAATGACAATATGAAATATAACACCTTGCCACAACAAAAAAAAAATTCACCATAAAAAGCAAAAATTTCAAGATCCGAAGCTTGATAGCATAACCCCTGCAAGATATAGAACCCTAAAACAGTAGTGCAGAAACATAAAACAATTACATTCTTAAAACTAAACAAATATACCAAGAAAAAATTGGAACAGAATGATCGAAAATTGCTGCTTATAATAGTCTCACGTGTGTAACATTTGTTTCCAGAACATTTTTTTCATCTGAAAAGGTTCAAATTAGAAGGCAGAGTAAAAAAACACTGAGATGAACTGTTTCATAAAGAAGATTTAGTGCAGCGGACACAAACAGCTGTCATGGCAGACACTTGCTCCATCAGTGGAGCAGATCAGGGACTGTGGTTGAGTTTAGGGGCAATTCTAGTTTTTGTTATGTCATATGTGTAACTCAGCCAATGCAGCGAAACAGTCATTTTTAGGGCTGTCGTGGGTCATGTTTTAATCAATAAACCACCAGAATGGACACAGAGTCTAATGGATGCCCTAATAGGACAAATGACATTTATTATTATTCCCATTTGCAGTCCTAACAGGTCAGTGAGCCTTTACTAACGCACACAAAAAAACGAAACAGAGAGTCTCCTCTTAGCCTGAGCTTCAGATATCCAGAGGAAGAAAGAAATATTTGATCCCCTGCTGATTTGTTGCCTTGGCAAGATGTTTTGGGCCTGTCACGCTAAAATATTCCTCCAAGGAGGTTCTATTCAGGATTTGAAGGTACTTTCCCCCGTCCCTTTATTTCATGGATGTTTCCACCTCCATCCTTGATAAAGTCCTTCAGGTCAAGTGATGTACGTCTCTTCCTCCACAAATGGCAGGTCAAGTTGCTGCCAAACAGCCAGATTTTGGTCTCATCTGACTACATCGAGCTCGGCCAAACCTTCTCTCAATCATTTGGATTGTTCACTAGCAAACTTTAGATGAGTTTTTTTTTATTTCCAGCGTGTTTTTCTTGCAAAACTCCCAAACCTTTTCAGACTCGTGTTTCTAGAATTCCTCTGTTGATGAAGTTCATTTACAAAACGGAAAATACAAAAGTTCAAGACACATTTATGGCATAAATTAAACACAGAACCCTGAAGGAGAGGAAGGAGGCAAGGAAAGAAGGAGGAAAGGATAAGAAGAAAGGAAGGACACCAATAAGGAATTGAGTTTGGACATAAAGATGGAGTAACAAAAGGAAGGAAGGAAAGACACAAGTAGGAAAAGAGTAACGCCACATGGAAGGATAGAAAAAAGGGGAAGGAGGGAAGAACACAAAGAATGAAAGGAAGGAAAAAAAGTAAGGAGATAAGGGAGGACTGAAGGATGGAAACGAGGAAGCCAGGCCAAAAGGAAATAAGGAAAGAAAGGATTGAACGATAGGTGACACAAATATAGAAAGAAAGTAAGGACACAAGGAAGGAAGAAAGGACAAATGGAAGAAGATGGAAGCAAAGGAAAGAAGGACACCTGGAATGAAAAAAGGCAGGAAAGATAGACTGAAAGAATTGGAAGGGATTGAGGTTGAGGACTTAGGTGCAATAACACAAGGAGAGAGGGAGGGAAGGAAGGACACAAGGAAGGAAGGAAGGAGTGAAGGAAAAAAAGAAAGCAAAAAAGTTAGGAATGGAGGCAGGACACAAGGAAGGTAGGCGGCAACATTTAGACATTTGGATTGGGAATAAAGTCTGGAAATACAACCATTTCATATTGTCATTTTCTTCACCAGGCTTATCCAGACCTAGAGGACACACCTAGAGGAGGCCTCTCCAGAGGTGCCAACCAGCGACTAGAGATGCACGATCCAATTTCTCGATACCGATACCTGGGCTGAGCGTATCGGCCGATACCCGATACCGATCCGGTACTACTGTTGTACGAATGAAGTGTGTACCCTGCCATGTGTGAGTGAAGGCATCAGTCGTGACATAAACATTGTTTAAAAAAGACTCAGCATTCTCTTCAGCGTGGTGCTTTAGGAGGTGATTATTTAAGTTTGTGGGGTTGAATGTATCGACTTTATCACCATCACCCCTCGCAAATTTCCGCGTTGCAGAGTTTTCATGTTGAAGTTGGATTTTTATGGTGCATCAAGTTTGAAATGTTTCCGAACAGCAGTCTTGGCTCGGTCTGGCGCTTGCTCCGTGTTGCTCAGTGTTTGCTCATCACTAGCTCCTCTGCATGAAGACGTCACCTACGCTGCAAACATAGAAATGAAGCGCCTAGATTGCTGTGTATCATATTAATGACAAAATAGAAATGACCGGATCGGGAAGGCTGGATCAGAGTCATTCACCCGATATGCGACCCAGCAAATCAGTCGATATCAGAGCCGATATCCGATTGGTGCATCTCTGCCGGCTACCGGCGACGTTAACAGAGGAGGATCCCAGCGATTTCTAAACCAAGTCAAACGCCGTGTGTTGTTTAAGGATCAGCTACTCATCCCAATCCAACGAACTACTGAAGCACTGAGACGTTTGTTGAGATCCATCCACTAATAAACATAAAGGGTGGGTGAAAAACGGTCAGATGAGACGATGTTTGTGACAACAGGCTGAATATGGAGCAGCATATGGGTGGACGGTAAGGCCAGCATTTTCCAGCAGCTCATCATCCCCTCATTAGTCATCAGATTGCCTGTGCTGTGGAGGAGTCTCAGAGGAGGCTCGTTAGCTGCTACTCAGCAGGGGGAGGACCTCAAGTTCTGCCAGCTTGGCCTTAGCGACCTCCTCCCAGCCCTTATTGGCCAACGGGTTCCTAGGCGACGGGTGCATGATGCCCTCGACCCGCACCTTCACACCTTCGGCGGACAGCGCCCGCCGCGCCCTCTGCTCCGCCACCTTCCCCACGCCGATCACCATGGAGACGTCCAGCGCCTCCACCGCTTTGCAGAGCGCCGCGTCGCACAGGGACAGCAGGGCTTCTCGTTTATCCGCGGGCAGCTCGGGGGGCGTCAGGTTCTTGCCGCTGGCGCTCATGAAGATCAGCGGGCAGAGATTGTGAACGAAGCAGTG
Source organism: Fundulus diaphanus (assembly GCA_037039145.1). NCBI lineage: Eukaryota > Metazoa > Chordata > Actinopteri > Cyprinodontiformes > Fundulidae > Fundulus > Fundulus diaphanus. Next base: position 29,707,553 of record CM073126.1, read on the forward strand.
GCGGAAGAACCGCTCGGGCTCACCGCACAGCTTCTTGAAGAAGCCCCAAAAACGAGCGCCGCTCACTTCGCTCTGAGTGCAGCCGAGGCCCAGGATCCGTCTCTTCGGGTGCTCCTCGGCAGGGCGACCGACCTCCCCTGTGATCTTCAGCCAATCGGTGACTGACTTCACCTCACCGAAAGGGACCTGAAACAGATGGCACGCATTGATATGGTTTAACCGCGTATTAGGTCACGTTAGGTTGCCTTAATGTACGATTGTTCATTGGGTTTAGCTCTGGAGTTTGACTGGGCCATTCTGACATTAGTATGGTTTGATCTAAACCATCCCTGTACGTCTGTGTGTTTAGGGTCATTGTCTGGAAGGTGTCCCTCCATCCCAGTCTAATGCTTTCTCAGCCTCTAGCTGGATCTCATCAAGGATCACCCTGTATTTACACGTAGCTCCATCCCATCTTCCCTGCCTCTCCTGAAACAAAGCATCCCATCAGCATGATGCTGCCACCACCATGTTTCACTGGGGACGGTGTGATTGGGGCCCAGCACCTCCACAGTCTAAGGTTCTTCTTGCCTGGTCTCTTGGTCAAGTTGGGTACCCACGTCTTGGTAGTTTATCTGTGCCGTAGTCTTTACATCTTCAAGTGACGGACTGAACAGCGCCCTGTGGTATTCTTTAAACTTCTCTAATCTCTGATGTTCCCTAACGCACCTCTGAGACCTTAAACACGCAGCTGCATCTATACTGAGATTAAATAACACCCAGATAGATTTATATGAGGGGTATCCGGCTTTTGGGTGGCCAATAAAAAAAATGCACGCCACACTTTTCAGATTTGTATTTGTAAAAAAATATATTCTATTAAATAATTTTCCTTCTTCACATGTATTATTTTGGTTTGTTCATATAAAACTTCGATACAATACATTAAAGTTTGGTCTCAGTAGTTTCCCGGACTCACCCCGGTCTGTGCCATGCCGAAAGGTCCAGGGTTCATCCCCAGGAAGAGGACCTTCTGTCCGGGCAGACAGTACTTCTCCACGTAGCAGCGGTGGGTGTCCCAGGCGTACTCCAGCGGGTTGTAAACGTACCGGACGGGCTCTCCGAAGGTGAGCCCCCGCAGGTGGGCGTTCAGCTCCAGCTCAGCCTGCAGGAACCTGGAGGAGGGGGTCCCATCTGCGGACTCAGAGACCCGATCCCGGGAAGCTGCGAGCGGCGTTTCGCTCCAAGATGTGCCGCCATCCCACATGTTGAAGCAAGTCGCTGAAACGCGCGTAAATTTATGTTTTATTTTGATTTATGTTTTGAGACCCGAAGACAAAGCGTCAACAGTTTCTTCCTCTGCTTCCGCGCGTATCATCCACATCGCGTTGCTGCCATCTGCAGGAATATCGGTGCAATGACAGCAGAGGCAATCTTCACGCTGTCAGACGCCTTTGTTCTTCTGCTGGGGTACAAACTTTGCACGGTGGCCCAAAAAGAGGAAATTGAAAGGGACACTATTTAGTTTAGTTTTTGTTTTGTTTTTGCAATTGAAAAAAAAACCCGCAATATTATTTATATAGGATTTTTTTTACCTGCTCAGCAATACATTTTTCGTGTAGTATTAATATGAAACTAAGCAGATAAGCTGATACAGTTTTCTCTCTTTTTGGGTCAAATATTTTCTGTTTCTCTGGTCAAGAAAATGTTTTTATTCTATTTCCAGCAACAAAAACGAGAACGTTAAATTTAATGACCTACTGGGCCCAAGTCTGCATTCATGGGGGGAAAAAAAGCTGCAGGATGTTTGAGGGCCATACTTTGATTGTAAACAAAATACTGATTTGCACCAGTTTTTATTTAAGATATAAAATTTGCCAGTAAAAATCTCCTAAAAAAGGATTACAAAAAAAGGTCCCTCTACATATGCTTCTATTTGCTGGAGGGCTAAATTTACTCCATTCTTCAACCACAGTTTGCATCAAGAAATTATTCAAAGGGATGCACTTTGGAGACCCCTGCTTTAAATAGCTATCTAATAAAATGCAATTAATAGCAAAGTTAAAGAAAATTACCAGCCACAGACTATTTTTAAGCCCTGCCACGGAATAAAAACAATGATCCGATAATACGGGCCGAAGCCTTAACCAGGACAGAGCAGCAGCAACTATCCCACCGTGGGTCTGATTGGAAAAGAATGGCTGCAGCTGGTTAGATCTAGCAGAGGGGGGACAGTTGCTAGGAAGAAAACTTTAGGGTGTCCACGATGTCCAGCAGGTGCCAGGATAGTTTGCTAAAGAGGATCCAACTGAGAAGTGGAGTTGCCGCCGTGGCAGAGCATCCTCGGGGACAGCTGCATGCAGATATGTTTCTGCACAGAAAATTGGGCGGGGGACTCTTGGATGCTGGCGTTAAGCCACTTTAAACACAACAAAACCACCAACAGTCAGACTCTGTAGAAACAACTGGAACCGTACAGTCGAAGACTGGTGTAGTAATCTCTGTTGAAACCATGGCCAAGATTGTTCGGGACATCTGGAAAAGGGACTGTCCAGTTGAACACTACCTTGAGTTTAGGGCCATGCCAACAGTAAAGCATCCTGAGATCGTTCACACACACACACACACACACGCACACACACACACACACACACACACACACACACACACACACACACACACACACACACACACAAAACTAAATATTATATTTTCCACGCTCGGTATGCTATAAAAATGAAACTTCATAATTTTTTTCAGGCTTTTCAAGACTGGATAGAAACCTTGAGATCAGACCACTTCTTTGTACCAGTAGATAAAACATGGAATCTTTCTAACGTATAGGCAGGTAATTTGTCTCTTTAAAGTTTGATAAATAATAATAATAAAACAGCAAGTCCTTTACAAATTCTTTATTTTACCATAATAGTAGGAAGCCTCTCCTCTGATTTTTTTTATACAGCTGAAACTAATTGGATCACAAGGGTACATATTAGTTAGCCCATTTTTACAATAATCATTGTAAATTTCTTAGGAAGTTATTCTTATGCACTCTTTTTTTCCTACACAAAATAATCAATAGAGATCCTATCTTAACTGAGGACCGTAACTCTGCATGCAAGACTAATAAAGAAAACAACTAATCTGTGATAGCTACTGTAATGCTGTTGTTCATCTAATACCATCATCAATATAATTTACTACAAATACCAGGGACTTTGTATAAGAAAAGCAAACTGTTTTTTTTCTTCTGTGATACAACATCATATATTGTCAAAATTACAGAACATACTGGGCTCCCAGCGGTACTGATCCATATCGTTCTGTTCGCCTTCTGTGTCGAGGAGAAAAACTTTTGTCAAAAAACTAAAATCTAATACAGATTGAAGAAAAAAAAAGTCATGTTTTTCCAAGTCATTCCAGTGTACAATTTTATCTGAATAATAAAAAAAGGTCCTTGAAACAATCATAAAAACATGATGAGCTAATCCTTCCTTTAAATCGGTCTGAATGAACAAAAACAAAATAAAAGCAAGAGCTAACATGGAAGGATTCTATTGCCTTTAACGAAGGAAATGATTATATTAAAAACAATAAATGACAAACAGGTATTAACAAGCAACAACTACATACTGTATTGCCCTTTTTGCGTTTTTTTTTATGTGCACACACCAGCGGAGTCCCTCCACAGGCTGGGAATAGTGTTTCCAAAGCTAATTACTGCATTTGTTAAACTTGGCCCTTTGTTTCTGCCACAATTTCGTCCTAATCAAGTCACTTCAAACCGAACCCTTTTCTCTGTGCGCACCTCACTAGCCACACAACCTCAGCTATTTTAATCTCCCCAATTTCCTTACCACTCTGCCACTTACAATGAAGCAAATATAGAGGCCAGATAAAGCTTCCTCATTCGGTTAATGGCTTCAACAGCATGTCCTCCAGCTCGGTGTCAACGCTTCCCGGTCGAGCACCGACGTTTCAGGACGCGCCAACGCGACCGGAAGCTGCTCGGTACAGCGGTGGGTACGGAAACGTGCCCCCCCCCGCCCCCCCGCCCCCAAGTTCATGATATGTGAAAGAAACGTCGTTACTACAGCGGCATTTAGTACGATAGCTCGTGTCATTTTAACTCGCATAAGGCTAAAACCCAATGACATGATCCGCGTTTACACACCGGTCACTTATCTGAAAGAAGAAGCGGTTTAACAGGTTTAAAAGCTGCGCGCTACTGACCTCTCACACGGACCTGTTGTGTTACAAAATTAGCAGTAATAATGACCCAGCATATCAATTTCCATCAGAAATGTGAAGCCGACAGCGCTCAATAACTGTTTAGTAATCGAAGAAAAGAAAAAAAAAAAAGGAAACTAACAAAATGCTAGTAAATGCATCTGTGCCACAGCCTTAAAACACAGCCGAGAAATAAAAGGCAACAAACAAAAGTAAGAAAGTAACATACTAAGGCCACAATATCTTGTATACGGCTGCTAACCTCACAATGTGACGAGCTGTACAAACGGTGAGACTCACAGAGGCCAACTTGCACCCGGTTTCCACATTTTTCTGATAGCACTGGAGATGTCCTTATTTACACACACACAGGTGAACGGACCGCAGCGGTGGAAGAAGTGCTGTTACGCTGCCGTCCTCGCTGAGAGAATCCTCTGAAACTCATGAGTCGACAGAAAAATTGATCTGGTTTCCAAACACGGATTTATCCTCGCCTTTTTGTTTTTCATAGACAAACGGCTTCCCTCAGGAGTCAACTGCAGCAGCACTGACCAACCGTATTTGAACTAACCTCCTTTTTCACTCTTATTTTTGGCCCATTTTGTGCATAAAAAAAAGAACACTCAAGTCTAAATCTAGAATAATACACATTTTAAATTATTTACACTGATTAAAACTGGGCCTTCCCTGCCGATCAAGTCAGCGTATCAACAACGCCAAAAGCACCAGACGATGCTTTCAGTGAAACCTCGTGATGAGCAGCACCGCCTTGGCAAACTGTGGTCCCAAGTGACACGGCTGACGAGCCTCCACGCTCGACCTGGAGGGAAGGTTCAGTTTTACCGCTTAAACCTGAGTGACAATTTTTCTAAGTCAAAATGGGCCGTTTAAGAGAAAAAAAAAAAGATCAGGTATCTTAAATACAGTTTTTCCACCTCTTTTTTGTAAATACATTAAGATAAACGATATCCAGTTCCCTTGCTGGGCAGTACCACCAAATGCAGTTTGTTTGAACAATAAAAACCTTCTTCTTTTTTTTTTTTGTTTCGGGAACAAAAATGTACAAAACAGGACCATTGACCACTGTTCATCACAGAAAAAAGTCTCATTGTAAATAAAAAAAAAACTGGGAAGAAAAGGGAACACAGTGAAATGTAAGTAAAAAAAAAAAAAAAAAAACTGCCCCACTGTCATTAATAATCCCAGGACTGGAGCAGTCGGCGCTAGAATGTGGCGCCGCTCTGCACAGAGGCGAGAGGAGGAAACCTTGTGGCTTGTCCCATCTCCGCTGGAGTTATGGATCCCGGGAAGGCGTAATGTCAGACCGCCAGCCGTCCCGGAGGTGGGTGCAGGGGGCTCCAGGTCGGGGGCGCAGGGGGCGGCGGGTCCTGTGGATACGGGCGGGGTTCGCAGCACGGCTGGTTCTCTACTTTGGCGACGCCGTGACCCTGGCACAACCGCCGATGTCGCAGCAGCCGGTCTGTGCGTGAAAAGTTCTTCAAGAGAAAGAAAAGTGAGTAATTAGATCTGGAGACAGATTGATGGAGCAGAAATCTATATTCAAGCAACACGTAACCCTCCTTGGTTAAAAATTACATTTAATTTTACTGCACAATTTTTCGTGTTTTGCATGTTGTACAAGATTTGGCCAAGTTGTTAGTTTTTGGGCAAAACATTTTTTTCCATTGTTTTTACCCTAAAGTTTTACTTTTTTAACTTATTCAACTGTTTTAAATTCTTTTTCCCCCTCATTCGCTGGTTATGGTTTCCATTCCCTCTGAAAATGTCAAGATTTTTTCTTTCTCATCAGGAAAAGATAATATTTTTTGTGTGCTGTTAATCGACCAAGTTGCAAATATGGGCTGGGAAGAAAAAAAAAATACAATAAACGGAAATTTTTAATGACTTTGCACGAAAAATAAAAGTTGGTGAAATCCAGCCTTGCTGCCAAATTCCAACGCCTCCGGGATTAGATAATATACCCAAAAATGTAAACAAATGAGTTGTAAATAAATAAATATCCACGTTGCGTTTTTTCTTTTGTTTTCTTAAAGAGAAGCTTTAATGAGGGCATCTGATACTGGAGCGCTGGAGACAGACACCAGCTCCCACACCACCCTGCACCAAGCGGGTCTGGACAAAGGATTGAAGTGGCGCTTCAGGGGTAATCACGAAAAATCACAAAGATTTATTTTTTATTTTTTTATGGTGAGATAAAGAAAATTGTTGTATACATAGAAACAAACTGTACAAATATAGAGATGGGACATTTTTGGTGGAGCCATTTACACAAAATAAGTGGATAAAAGATTTATTAAAATGGGTCTGAAAAATGAACTTTTTTTGGGGGGGGGGGTTCTAAAAAAAATGAAGAAAAGACAGGTTGACACTGGATATATTAAAAGGGGTGAGAACTGGAAAGAAACAGAGATATAATACTACTGTAGCAATCTTTAGAAAAGCAGTCAACATGAAAAAACATTTAATCTTCCTAATGAAGAAAAACATTGTTAATATCAAAGTGATGAATAATTATTGATGTTTCACTTGTTTGATTTTTTTTATCCATTAAAATTTCTTGATTAAATGGCGACTATGCAAATTGTAAAGCATACTTTACAAATTGGTTTCAAATAAAAGATGAAGGAGAAATTAGTGCTGCTTCAACCTGCACCTTTTGATCCCTTTGGGTTTATTCTTAATGATTGTTTTTTCCCCCTTTTCTCCTTTACTGGTAAATAATGAAAATAAATGAAAAGAGAATGACGGCACCATTAAACTCAGCCTACTTTAAAACACGATGCGTTTAAACAGCAACAGGCTTTGCTTCCAGTTCACATGGACGTACCTGCTGGCAACCTTCGCACTGATAGGGCTTCTCCCCACTGTGAACGCGCTTGTGTCTCTCAAGGTGGTAGCGCTGAATAAACCTCATATCACACATGTCACATGCAAATGGCTTCTCTCCTAAAAGAGCACACAAATACACAGTCAATGCATCAGTTTTAGAGTCCTGAGTCAGCAAAAAAGGCTGCAGTCTTCATTTATTTAGGTTTAACATCCAACATTTCTAATCAATTCAGGGGGGTGGGATAACTCTCCTAGCCAAATTTCAAACATCAGAGTACTCCGAGCTTTTAAAAATACTGCTTTTATAAAAGGCCTCGTCATCAACTCATTATGTGTAGATCAGAGTGGAATTTCTCAATTTCATGGCCCAGATTCTAAACAACACAGAGGCCCCGCAAACTGGGGCGAGTTTCTTTTAGGCTGGTTCAACATCCCATCAAATGACTTAACAATCCAAACTCGAGTTTGTGGTTCATGCACCGGCGCCGCTCGGGGTGACGGGGGTACAGCAGAGGATACGCATACCCGTATGAGTGAGGCTGTGTCTCTCCAGGTGGTTACGCTGAATAAACCTCATGTCACACATGGAACAAGCAAATGGCTTCACCCCTACACACACAGAGCAATATATTAGCCCTACCACCCACAAGTGCAAGAAATACAGGGTTTAAGCACAAGCTAGCCCTGCAAAGTCAATTCATCCTACACAAGAATGTAAAGTGCATTGTGTTGTTTGGATAAGAGCATTCATGCAACTAAGGTGACTGCTTTATATCTAAACATGGAACTACAGTACTGTGCAACAGTCTTGGGCCCGACCCTCTTCTTCTGCTAAAAACAAAATAATGTACCGCAAATTACAGAAAAGTGTGCAAACAAATAAAACGAGGTAGCAGCAGAATTTGGATACGGTCCTAAATGCCTTGCCTCTTCAGATTTTCTCCAGTTTGGCAAGTTACCGTCACCTGTCTCACTGCAGATTTGGTTGGGAAGTCCACGATTGTAAAAGGGAAAACAAAAATGATACGTTGCTTTCAAGCATTTCGGGAGCTGAGAAGCAATTTTCAAGCCTTTATAGAGATTCTCAATGGTACTGGACTTTTCTGGGCCATTGTAACTCGAGCTATGGCTCTACGTTCCTACTGGAAGACGAGATTTTAAAGTGGACATATCATGCTTGTAACTTCTTCCTTTTCACATTGAAACCACTCAGCTGTGGTCTATATAAAGTGAAACTGCAATGATTTGGTCTGAATTCCTCGTTATTGTTGCTCCACAGCCCCTCTTCTACCCCTGTGCTGAGGTACGTCTGAGAGCGACTCGTTTTGGTGCTGTCTCTCTGGAAGCACTTCACACCCCACCCCCCTCCAGGTCACACAACGTTCCACTCCCCTCCCCATTCGGCCATTTTTGCAGTACGTTGAGCAAAGGTGTAATTAATTGTGTGGGTTAATACACCCAATAAGCAACCAAACATTTTTCACGGATCAACTTGTAAGGCAAGGCAAGGCAAGTTTATTTATATAGCACTTTTCAGTAGCTACAGCATCCTTCAGCTTGGACTACAAAGTCCCTGACAAAAAAGTAAATTAATTAAAATGGCAGGATTGGCGAAATTGGTAAACTGGAAGTCCATGACGTTATTTAGCAGATCTGCAGCAAAAACTGTGATATAATTGTTTAAAAAGCATAATAGAGAATAGAGAAAACGGCTTGAAAAATATGACCTAAACAGAATTTAAAGATATCTACGCTGATCCTGGACAGACTAGATTACACTTTTCTGCTCTCCTAGAAACCCCAGGTTGCATTTATGGCCTATGAACGCGGAGTTTGCATGATATGTCCCCTTTAAGTCTTTAGGAGCCTCAAGCAGCCGGTTTTCTTCCAGGATTACACTGTATTTAGCTTCCTGTCAATTGTTTCAAGCGACCAGTTACTACTGGTCCGCACCATGACGCTGACACCTGCCTAGGGTGACCACCCCTAAAGCACGACCCGCGGCCCTTTAACTCTTAGAGGCGAAAACGTTTGCACAGTACTGTAAACGATGCAAGAGGTCAGGTGCACTGAGGCGTACCAGTATGAGTGAGGCTGTGTCTCGCCAGGAGGTAACGCTGGACAAACCTCATGTCACAAATGGTACAAACAAAAGGTTTCACACCTAAACGCAGAGCATCAACACGTTAATTTCAGGGGGGGGGGGGTTAACTCACGTTTCACAATCCATCAATCAGAAATGTACTTTAAACTCGTATTTACAATTGATGGGTTGTTAACCACTTCTCAATTGCTAAAAATGTTCAAATTAGCCTAAGAAAGTAAAAGATACACTAAATTTGTTTGAATGCCATCTAGACGTGTTTTGTCTTGTTTTTTTGGTCAAAATGATGCATCCACTGCTAAACACATCTCATGAGCTGATGATATATTTTCAGTTTTACATGTTACTTTAACACACAATGTACCATGTTAAAAAAAAAAAGTGAAGTGTCCCAAAACAGAACAATGAATAGTCTGAGATAAGTGAAACTTCATAATGTGTGAACAAGCTGATCTCTGTGACATGGGTAAGGTGGGCGGACGCATACCCATATGAGTGAGGCTGTGTCTCGCCAGGTGGTAGCGTTGAAAAAACCTCTTGTCACACATGGTGCAAGCATAAGGTTTCACACCTAAATGCAAAGTAGCAATATTACTATTATATCAATTCAGCTCTAACTTCCATTCTTGCACAAAAAAAAAGTTTATTTATAGTTTATTAACCACACATTTCCAAGTCATGCAACACAAAACAATTTACATAGATTTATATAATATATACACATATGATTCAAATGTTAACGTTAGGAGGCACTAGTTGGCAACAAAAATAATCTGAAGGACTGACCACTGTACCTACTTTACAAGTTAATAAAAGTTTGTTATTTAGGATCTTAGGAGATCTAAAAACAACTTGAAGCCATCAGAATCCAGTCATTTCTAACATCTACAGAGAACCAAGAAGCGGAAATAGGAGTTTAAGAAGCACCGGCCAAATGTCGACATTTTTGTCTTTCCTTTTGAATAATACTAGCTTTTAGATGCCAATTGTTTCACAGGCGCAAAGTTATTTTTGTTTAAGCATCAGTTTAATACAGGTATGTATGACTTATATACATACCTGGGCAATATCGTTTTTTATCTGGGTTTTTTCGGGCTCTGGTTTTTGTGAGTTTTGGGGTCTTCATCTACAGGTACAGATTTTAGCTGATTCTCTTTAAGAACAGGAAGGATCTTTAGGGACTTCCTTAAACGGGCAATCATGTGTGACAGACCAGCTGCTGTAAAACAGGGCTTGACAGATTAAAAACATCTAAATGGAGTCGATATATTGAATTGTCTTTAGCGTTCTATATCAACAATTAGCACGGTTAGTATTAGAAACTGCCAGATTAAAGTCTTGCTCTCTCACAGCCTGAATGGAGCGCAGAAATAGTATGAATCATATAGTTTCCCTTTAAACATAAGTCTTACATCTTTGTGCTTCATATGACTTCATTTTAAACTCCTACTGATACTGAAAATAGCTCACTGGGAGCTGTGGGAGTCTTCCTCCCACAGCAAGTTCCACAGAGTGGTGTTTGGTGGCGTTGGTGGAGCTGGTGGAGCTGGTGGTGCGGTGCGTTTACAGAGAGGACTATGATTGGATTTCAGACTTTCAGGACCAGAATATTGAGGCAGATCAAGGTTAAAATGGTCTGAGTCTGGTCACAAGATAATTTCTCAGTGCACCTTTAACAATAGCAATGGAAATACAACACTCTTTAAAGTGTAACTCACCCCAAATCAACATTTTTATCCAGATAAACTGTATAAATGGGACCTAAGTGTGCCACTTTAATGTTACTGTGTACTTTTTTATATTTTCATGTGAACTTGGTGAACTTTAGTTCTGTACCATTTGATTTAAAACCATTTTAGTGCCGCCCTCTTAGGGTTGAACGGTAGCTACTGCAGTTGAATTTTCCAATTGGTTCAATTGGTCCAATTGGTCACTCTCCAAGTTTTAACATCACTTTCCCTCGTCCTGACTACAGTCCTGCCTAACCCACCCAAAGTTCATCCCCACACCTGCTTGCTTTTACATCGGGATGAGTTACACTTTAAGAAAAGCAGAGCATTTACGGAAAGGAACATTTTTGAAAAGATTTTCTTCGGCCTTAAATTTTCCTAAATGGTGCCAAGCATAACAGATGTTTCTTAATTAAGTACCCTCCATTACTTACTGTTTAGCCAATCTCAATAAATGTAAATGAAAAGGTAAAAAAAAAAAATAAATAAATAAAAAAAACACCTCGAGTAAGGGGCACTCTTACTCCATGAAAATAGGTTTTTGAGGCAAAGACTAATGAGTGTGAGCTGAAAACAGCCATGTACAGACTGTGCCCAACAGACTACGTCATCCCCACTTTGGAATATCCACACATTGTAATCTTTCAGGGTCTGATTGTCAAATCGTCCATCCTCATCGTTTATTGACCCACAGCAGCGTCAGTAAATTATGCAAATGTTTGCAGCTGAATTGTGTAGTGTCCTGCAGTATTGTTGCACTACTTGATGCAGTGGTGTAGTGAAATCGTTGCAACAAAGAGCACAGAATAGTTAAAACATTCATATCACCCATCCCTAGAATCTGGCAACACTTCTGCCACTGATTTGATGGAGACCACGTAACAGTGTCCTGTATACTGTGAGAGGGCGAGTGCACTGAGGCGTACCAGTATGAGTGAGGCTGTGTCTCGCCAGGTGGTAACGGTGGACAAACCTCATGTCACACATGGTACAAGCAAAAGGTTTCACACCTAAACGCAGAACATTAAAATATTACATACAAGACTGTGTGGCTTTGTGTTCACAATCCATCAATAAGCAAAACACTTTAAACACATACTCGAAATTGATGGGTTGTTAACCACAATAATTAGTGGGTTTTTTGTTGTTGTTTTTTTTCCCTCTCCCAAGAAAATGGTACCCGATTTTGGTTAAAGAACATATCAAACCATGTGAACCAATTCAAATCCCCAATTTAACACATAACATGAGCTGATGATGTTGCAAGTCCTGTATCCTGTCTGCTCTCATGTTACATTCCTACGAAGGGTACATCAAAATATCCTATTCAGCTCGAGACAATATGGAGAACTACCTAAGACTGCTGGGTGAACATCTGATAAAACAAAAAAAAAAAAATTAACAGTTTGATCTTTGTGACATGGGTAAGGTGGGCGGACGCATACCCATATGAGTGAGGCTGTGTCTCGCCAGGAGGTAGCGTTGAAAAAACCTCTTGTCACACATGGTGCAAGCATAAGGTTTCACACCTAAATGCAAAGTAGCAATATTATATCACTTTGCCTCATTTTCACTTGTTTAAATTTATAATACAAATTTACGCTATTGGTTATTAACCACACAAAATGCCTTAAAGTTTCCAACAACTAAAAAGAAAAAGGTAAAATGCTGATTTTTAATTGTCCTACTTTTACTTACTAATACTGTCCAATATCAATTAGCCATTGTTAGCTCTATAATTACAGGTTTCTACCACATATTTCCATGTTAAAATGAGAAAACAAAATTGTTTTCCAGACATGACTTTTCAGTCCTTTAATGCTCATTGTACAATATGAAATACTAGTTAGTTCCCTACACATTTACAACACATTTCTACAGTAGGGCGGCTTTAAATATGGATCTTGGACAAACAAACAGCAAGTAAGAAAGGAATGACACAAGGAAGCAAAGAAAAGGAGGAAGGACTAGGAAGGCAATAGGGACGTGTAAAAGGAAAAAAACGAAAGACAAAAGGAAGGAATGGAGGTACCACACCATGAAAGACTGGCCAGACGAAAGGAAGGAACAAAAAACGTAGAGTGCTAAAACAAGGAAGAAGAGACTTAAGGAAGCAAAGAAATAAATCCAGGAGTGAAAAAAGTGAAGGAATGAAAGGAGGAAACAAAGAAGGAAAAGAGGGGAAAAAATGAAGGACAACATTTAGACAATGGGATAATGACTAAATTGTGAAAATATAGAATATTATTTTCCTATATTGTTTCCTTTTCCCATTTTTGACCAGATCTGGAAAATTCAAAAACGGAATTCCAGACTTTGTAGGAAGCCTGTAATCGACTCGTCCCTGAGACATGAATAAGCAGAGGCGTGAGGTGATTTACAACAAAATAAAACGTGCACTCTAACATCTGTCTGCCTGTGGACAGACCCATACCCGTATGAATGAGGCTGTGTCTCGCCAGGTGGTGACGTTGAAAAAACTTCATGTCACACATGGTGCAAGCATAAGGTTTCACACCTAAACGCAGAGCATCAAGAAAAATTATTTTTGTGTCTCTGCAACAAAGGGAAAAAAAACTGAGTCTAAAAATCCAGCTTGGTGACAGAAATGAGCCAATGTGGGCTAAATTATTAGCTGTGGTTAATAACCAATGTCATAGTGTGGAACTTACAAGAGTACAACATGATTGTTTTAAATGACAAAGTGGGGTGTCCTACATCCACTCTTACAACACAAGAGCTGTGTGCACAACCTAGTGGAAATCAAGCCATCTGAAACTGTGAATGAATGCAAATGTAATAGCCTAGGTCAAGCATACTACAGCCTGCTAATCTTGTGACAGGTTTAAGATTGGCAGAGGCATACCCATATGAGTGAGGCTGTGTCTCGCCAGGTGGTAGCGCTGAAAAAACCTCTTGTCACACATGGTGCAAGCGTACGGCTTCACCCCTACACACACAAAGTATGAGCTTTAGCATAAAAAAAATGAAAGAAAAACTCAACTGCCAAAAATGATCAGAGGTAAACTTTACTAATTGCTTTAGTAAAGTTTGGCTGCACTTATCAGCGCTTGGTTTGAGCTGGAAACTCCAGCTTTCTTTCCCAACCTGCCGTCCAAATTGGTAAAAACTTCTCCACATCCCTGGCTACGTTCACACTACAGGCAAATGCGACACAAATCTGATCTTTTTGCCCATATGCGACTTTTTCATGGCAGTGTGAGCGGCGCAATTCCGATCTTTTCACGCCCCCCCCCCCCCCCTCTTATTTGTGCCACCTCCATATGTGGTACTACATCGGATGCGTATCCGATAGTTACCAAAGCATCAGCAGTCTGAACTATCACGTCAGACGGTCATTTCATCCGACTTTTACGTCACAGTTCTGGCTCTCACTACACCTCCACGCAGACTTCTCTACAGCGGGATCAGTCACGGCCATTGTTAATAGCTGTGTTTTGTCTTCTTACCTTTCTTCATCTTGTTATGATGTGCTTTCAATAATGTCGGCTGCCATTGTTCAACAACTTCAGAACAGAAACGCCGGTATCCGCTACTAAATTTTTTTTATTAAATGAAGCTTTATTGAATGCGTGGCAATTATATTCGTTACTACTTCCGTAAACAGTGCGCTGATGTGTGACGTCTACTTTCTCCTTCTGCGCATGCGGGTTGCAAACCCTTCAGACAGAAGTCTGTTGGCGGTCGCATTTAAATAGTAATATGAACGAGCATACAAAAATAAATTTGGATTTCAGCAAGAAAATCGGAATTGAGCATCAAGACCTGCAGCTTGAACGTAGCCTCTGTAACTGCTACTGATGTTGGGCTATCGTGTTAATTGGGCCTTCATATAATGAGGACGACCTTCTACTCAAGATGGCCAAATCAACTTGTGTCAATCCATAAAAAGGTAAGAGGGGAGGGGGGCTTATAAATGACCAAAGGAGCAACTGAGGCCTGAATATTGGGGGGGAAATCTATCCAACTAGCAACAGTTTTTTTTTTACTAAATGCAGAATGTGATCATATTTCCAACAAACCCAAAAAAAGGATTTAATAATTGGATTTGTTGAACTGAATCATGCTGATAGCAGTAGACTATTTTAGGCAGTTGGCAAACAACTGTTTTAAACATCAGAGCATCTGTTGGGCTTTCAGGAAGAGAAACAGTAAAAGAAACTCCTTAAAGTCAATTTAAATCTTTGTAAAGTCCAACCCACTAAAAAATATCAACATGTGAGGCTATTTACAAACACAAATGTGTAAGTATAACAGTAGATATGCTGTTTCCTGACCACAACTTTGAATGTGAAATGACACAAGGACAAACTTGTGCAGGTATCCTGCCAATTTGGGGTTTTTTTTCTTCTTTTCCAAGGAAACCAAAGCATTAAGCAAGAACTAAGGCCCGTTCTGAGCAGATGCAAACAGACGGCGCTTCCTTTAAGTGTGTGGCTGATGAATATGCTAAATTTCACTCTCCCGATTCAGCACCTAATACATATTCTTATTCTTGCTTCACTAAAGGACATGACTCAAAATCTAGAGTTACTGGAAAAACATGCAGCTCTTCTGTAGAGTTCCTTTGGCCAAAGTGATAATTCAAGGATTTATGTGTGCAATCTAACCATCAACAACTGATCACAACTGATTCAACTTTGTGGACAGCAATTTAGCCTTTTACGGCGTAACAACGTGAGGTGGACTTCATATTGTTAACATTAAAAAAGATGGATTACCTCTTTGGTAAAAGGAAATCCATGTATTTTGATAAAACTGCATTAAAAAAACCGATTCAAATTTTTAAACAGGAACCCAACCAAGACATTCTAGGCTGTAGTAATGTAATGCCAACTAACCCCCCCCCCCCCCCCCGATTACTTCATGGCCATCATGTCATTTCAGAAACAAAGCCTGGGGAAAATATCCTAATACGCTAACGACTTGTAAAGATTCTCCATGTCTGATTAGCGACTGCCAGTAACAGTTACAGCAAGCATTACAAACTCGAGTTTGAAGCAGCCATTCAACCACTAATGCGCACTGCATGCACGACCACAGCCAGCAAGCGAATGGACGGAGGTCGATAGAAATGGGGGCATACCTGTATGAGTGAGGTTGTGTCTCTCCAGCTGGTACCGCTGAATAAATCTCATGTCACACATGGTACAAGCATATGGCTTCACCCCTAAAACGCCACAAAATTAGAGGTATTCAACATCAACACAGAAGAACAAGACATTCCAATGAATGGAAACACTTCTTCCTATCATGCTTTGACTAACAGGCTGCTAGAGACATTACACCAACAGAGGCTAAAAAGAGCAGCGTGGTTTAGCTTTATTAGTACCTGCACTTCCAGTAATATAAACTCTTCATAGCTTTAAGCGTTGGGTTTTAATTTCCCACATCCAACAGGCCAGCGATTTTAGAATTTGGCCGAATCCTCAGGGAACGGGAATTTTATTGATCGTCTTCACAACTGCTCTTAATATTCTGTGTATAGTGTAATGTGTCCGTCGCCGACAAAAGCAAACAGTCAACAATGTGGATGCAAAAGTATGATGACAGGGCTAAAAGTCTGACAGAATCACTTCTTCGGTGGACAGTTTTCCAACAAAGCCTAAAGTTTCTCTTAAACAGCAGAAAATGACTTATCCAAAAGTGATATAATTGTATGGAGAAGGGATTATGAAGGTCACTTTAAAGAGGTTTCTTTTTTTTATATATATATATATATATATATATATATATATATATATATATATATATATATATATATATATATATATATATATATATATATATATATATATATATAATGGGAAAACTTTCACAGTGAAAAATTAATTAATCATACCGGTATGAATGAGGGTGTGTCTTGCCAAATGGTAACGCTGGAAGAACCTCATGTCACACATGGAGCAAGCGTATGGCTTCACCCCTAAATGTATACAGTACCAGATTTTAGAGAGAAAAAAAAAACTAATGAAATGTGGGCACAGAAGTGTGATTTTACATACACTGATTACTACATAAAGGCTCATTAGCCAGCCATTTCTACACAGACATAAAGATGTGACATCAAATTGCGTCAAAGCTAAAGGAAGCTGGCAAATAAAATATAAACACAATACATAAGGTGTATTAATGTGTTATCAAGAACCAAAATCAGATTTAAAAAAAAATATATATATATAATCTGCTTTGAATTATTCTCACATACAGATGACCCACACCATCAACAGCAAATATCTACAACCCCCTACCACTGCCAAGAAAGAGGGATAAGTAAAACTTCTACCCGTGTGGATGAGAGTGTGTCTTGCCAGGTGGTATTTCTGGAAAAATCTCATGTCACACATGGAGCAAGCATATGGCTTCACCCCTGCACACACAAAGCACAGGTTTTTTTTGTAAGAACAACAGAGTGAACTCAACAGGACACACTTATATCTGCTCCTCATTAAATTAGAATAGCATTGAAAACCGTTGATTCGTTGCACCCACGTTACACAAAGTGTTCATTTCTGGTCGTTAACGGCTAATGAAAACCCAAAATTCAGTTTCCCATAGTATTAATATAGAAATGTTAGGCTTATTCCCATGTCGTGGCCTTCAACACCAGTCCATCCTTAGCACCCTCCACAAGGAGGTTCAGCCACAAAAGGCCGTCGCTAAGGAAGATGACTGTTTCGAGGACGGTAAAGGAAGGTAAAGGGGAACGAAAAGAAAAAAAAAATGCATCTTTGAGTGAATTGGGAAGCAAAGTCCATTCAACAGTTTGGGTAAAATTCACAAGGTGCCGACTGCAGCTGAAGTCAGAGGTACCATAAACGGGCGAACCGAGGACATGGGCTGGAAACGTCACATTCCTTGTTAATAAGCCACTCCTGCACCAGAGTCTGTCAGAAATGTCCTACCTGGGCTAATGGGGGGAAAAGGACTAAACTGCTGCTCATTGGGTCAGTCCTCTTCTGAGATGAAAGCGGGATTCAGTCATGAAAAACTGTTTTTGCATACACTACAGTACACAGTCCTACTCTATAGCAGGGGTCACCAACATGGTACCCGCGGGCAGGCACCAAGTAGCCCCTGAGGACCACATGTGGTGCCCACGAGCCTGTTCTAAAAACAGCACAGCCTGCCAGTGAGCTGCATCTACAACTTTCTTTTATTCTGTGCCTCTTCCTGTTTATTCACACCTGCATTTATGTAGATTTAAAAACAACAATATCTATAGCAAAGCATGAAAAAGATGTTTATTTTACGTAAAGTTAAGGTGAACTCTGACTCTCCTAGTTCAAAGGTCAGTACTGGTAGCCCTTCGTATGACACAACACCAGTGAAGTAGCTCAGTTTCAAAAAGGTTGGTGACCGCTGCTCTAAAGGAACCATCCCTGAATCAAAAGCCACATTTTTATTGGTCTTATTCTAATTTTCGAAGAAACTGAATTTGAGGTTTTCAAGTAGCTGAAAAAGCATCAAATTAAGAAAAAAAAAAGACTTGGAACATATCACTGTGTGTACCAAGGCTATATTTTTTAATTGATTTGCTAAAATGAAGCCATCTTTTCAATCGTTTTTTGATTTATTGAGATGCACCTGTATGTTACGCATCCAGACATGCCAAGGAGGACCAGAACTGAAACAAAAATATACATTTGACTAACTACTTCTAATCTGTGTCAACATTTATGAAACAGGGAACTTATTTTAATTATATTCTTCGACCTTAAGCGCTTACAGTGAAAAAGCTCTTTTCAATCCACTCAGCAATATTTTTACAGGCAGAGAGATGAAGTATGGACTGCAGTGTTTAGCTACTAAATGCGCTGCCATCAAGGATAAAGACACAGGTACTCCTTATTTACGCTAAAAGCTACGTCACCTTGATGGCTAATATTTCCCGTTACACATGACTGATAAATTTGGTTATTTGGGCACCGATGAAGAGAAGAAGGGTGAAACCATACCCGTGTGAATGAGGCTGTGTCGTGCCAAGTGGTGGCGATGGAAAAATCTCATATCACACACGGAGCAAGCGTATGGCTTCACCCCTACACATACAAAAGTATGTAAATATTCACTCTAAACAAAAAAAAAAAAGACTTTCAACATTTGATCATCAACTATTCCTTCAGAGAGGCGATTTTTCAGAGATACATTTCTACCATATAAATGCAATTTTTTCCAGAGGTTACGTGTTGTGGTAAGGCTTTTTTCACTCATAGCAAAAATGGAAGTGAAGACCTAACGAGTGTAGAGAACACAGGATAGCATTAGGCGGTGTTCACACACGAAGTAGTCTGATTACACACACACATACCGGTAGGTACATTAATAGAAAAAGAAAAGGAGCTACGTTTGAACTTTACTGATCTACATGCGTCTGGAGATGCACAAGTTTCTTATTTAAATTTGCCGGATCTCTGCTTCAGCCGGGAACATCTAGCGTGAGCAGACGCATACCAGTATGAATGACGGTGTGTCTCGCCAGTTGGTAACGTTGGAAGAACCTCATGTCACACATGGAGCAAGCGTACGGCTTCACCCCTACATACACAGATCATCAACAAATTAGCTAGGACGATGCCTTGGGATTACAGGGAATTCATTACAACCAGTTTAGCAGGGACCGATAGGGCCTTCATTTTCACATTTTAAGCGAATTTCAAAGGGTGCTTGGTAAAATTATTAGCAATAATAGGGATTATCAACCTTCAAATAGAATGGAAACAAAAACAAAACAGCAATAAGGGATGATTTAACAATACATAGATGCTCTTAGATGGAAAAAGCTGTAGTGCCACAGAGCCAGGCTACCTCAAGTAAAATGAAACTTGTCTCAATCATGGATTTGAAGCTCATCAAGATTAAAATGGGTTTTTCCAAATACAATAATAGTGAAACCTGCCTTCGCTGGATTTGAACTCTCACCCAAAGGAGGCTTCTTTCTCCAAATCTCTCCAAGATGGTCTCACTGGACCTTAGATCTAGTCAAGTCAAACTTTTTACCCATATAAATGCCTTCCCAAGGTCTTAGGAGCTCATCAGCTGTCATGATCAGTTTTTTTTCCTCTAAAATCCTGTCAACGTCCTTATCTGCAACATCTTTTTCTGATATTATGAATTTAGAAACTCAGAAGCTTTAAAAAATAACACAATTTGTCACAACCTTCCATACAGATCAATGTGTCAAATGTTGAATGTCTTTAACTCAATGGAACGAGTGTGTGGTTTAGAAAAGCAGTCATGAGATCGTTAAGTTGGGTACAGTGACGAATCGGTCATAGTTTTTTTGACTTAGTGAAATGTCTCAGTCTAAAGAAAGTGTTTCAGAAAGACAA
This sequence comes from Fundulus diaphanus, assembly GCA_037039145.1. Taxonomy (NCBI): domain Eukaryota; kingdom Metazoa; phylum Chordata; class Actinopteri; order Cyprinodontiformes; family Fundulidae; genus Fundulus; species Fundulus diaphanus. The sequence continues at coordinate 29,727,799 of CM073126.1, forward strand.
AAAAAGAGGATCCGCTTTTAATTGCCCGTCTAACGGGCCTCTAATGTTACCCTCAGTTCATCTTTGATTGGCTCATCAGTGCCTTCACACTGTAGCAATCAATGTGCATCTCTTAAAATACAGATTTTTAAACTGGACACTTATTTTAGTACTATTTAAATGAAGTAGGGGGGAAATAATTACGATATGCACAGCAATGGCAAAATGTAACAAATGTAATTTTAGAAGTGAACAGGAGTAACTGTATTTACATCTGATTTATTTCTGTCTTTGAAGTGTTCATTTCCTGTTATGTGTTCCAACTCCTGTTTGTCTTTTCACAAACATCCATCCACAAATTGTCAAATAAGAACAGAAGCTAAAAAGAGAAAAAGAAATCTGTAAGATTTCCCCAACTGTAACAATCTACTGAAACCTTTTTATTAGGCCTGCTTCGGTTAGGATAACCATTACACAGCATAGCAAGGTCATTTTATAAGCAGTTTCTAATTTTATGAGGTGATATTTTAAAAACCCCAGACCTAACAAACAGATGTTTTTTTTTGTTTGTCACCCCATATTAACCCCTACAGCCTCGTCTCTCCCTCAGCCTGTGTGTTTGTCTCAATGTTTCTCAGATTGGAGTCCACCTTGCCCACATAGGAACCCTCTGGCTTTAGATCACCCAATCACTCTAAACAAAAAGCTGGGTACGGTAAACGAACGCATACCCGTATGAATGAGTCTGTGTCTCTCCAGGTGGTAACGCTGGAAAAACCTCATGTCACACATGGAGCAAGCAAACGGCTTCACCCCTACACACACATAGCATACAGGTATTAGCTAGTCAGTCTGGTAAGTAAGGAATAACCTTAAAGAAATGTGTCAAGTGTATATGAGGAAAAGACAGATGCAGTGTTGGCAAAAGGAAAAACTGAAAATGATGTGAACTACACCAACGGGGACTGGTGGATTAGGCCAGTTAGTAATAATGTCTTACTGTGAAAATCTTAGCAACCATAGACTTGGAACAATTAAGTAGAAGGTTGACTTCCCCACGGTGTCTTTAATAATTACTATGCAAACATGTCTCAGTTGATGTTCTCACTTTTTATTGCACGCAATAAAACGTTAAGAACACAATCTTTGATGGCCATGCAGATGCTGTCAACGCAAACCGAAGAATATCTACAGGGCAAAAAGGGGGGAATGTATGGCATGGTTTGTGTTGCCTGTGCTTTTAAAACAGCTCAAAATCTGCACACTGGTGTCCACAAGTAAGAGTCCATCAGGTCCACTATCAAAAAGTCTTCTCTACAAATCTGATTCATGTGTTGAGGCACAGAGGGATGAAACTGCTGGCGATAACATACTGAAGAATAAAGATGGCCAGATATGTGTAACATTGTGTTGGTGATCTGCTCAGAGTGGAGCGCTCCAGGAATGTACACAAGGTTCTGCTGGAACGCAACATCAGACGCCTTTCTGAACAAAGAGGTCCAAATTAAGGGATGGTACACTTTTCTTATCAACACGAGTAACTTTGTGATATTCTAACAGAATCAGCGGCTTTCTTATAAATCCAAACGTGTGTAATATAGCATAACATGATACTGGTGTAGCCAGGTTATTTTAGTCTCTGTAGGAATTGGGGATGAGCAATTAATAACCAATTAATATTACTATAAAAGACTCGTTACCCTTCAAGGAATTGGTCATCCTGTGATAAAAATAGCACTTAAATTGATATTTGCAATCCCCAAAAACTGGCATTATGATTGGGATTTCTGCTTTTACAGTTTCAATTATTTTTCCACTCTTGGTTCCACGCGACTATCAATAAATCCTGTTTTAAAAGATGACTGAAAACAACTATTGTATCGTTTAGCAGCACAACTGAATGCAACTGTTGCCATGAATTACTTTTTTTAATAATAGGTACATCTTGGTTTTAGTGTAATATTTGTTTTTGTGAGGAACCCAGTGCTTGCATATAAAAAAATATATATTTTTATTTATTTTTTTTACAATTTTAATTGTCACGTTTAGCATAATCACAATAACTTCCACAAATCATCGGGATAAATTCTATGTTCATATCGCCTGGTCCGAATGATTGTTGCTTTTCTGTTTTAAATAAAAGCAACTGTGTTACGCAATGGCCTTTTAGATATGTGTGTGAATACCGCGACACATTGACATGGGGCTAATTTCACTGGAGGTTATCACACCGCGGCAGCCTGATACCAGCCCACAAACACAACAAGGAGCTCACAGAGTTTTTAATAATGGACTCTGGACCACAATGGCTTCAATTCACTGTTTTCTGATAGTGGGGACAAATAATAAAAAAAAAAAGACTGCGCATTACAATTTGGAATAAATAGATTTAGTGGCTGGCTTTGTTGGAAATTACAGTCCACAGACAAAAATGAATCGTCAGCATCTGTCCCTTGCCTGTGTGAAAGACTACATGCGTAGTCGGATTTATGTAAAATGGGTAAGGCTGAAGGACGCATACCCGTGTGAATGAAGCTGTGTCTCTCCAGGTGGTAACGCTGAATAAACCTCATGTCACATACGGCACAAGCATACGGCTTCTCCCCTAAACCGAAGAGCACCAGTTTTAGTTCAAGTCCCCCACAGATACCAGTTAGCTGTGAGGCAAAGCTATCACCAAACAAGGCTTTAAAGCAGGCCACTGGAAAAAGCTCACAGCTACTGCACACTTCTAGACTCAGTCACACTTAAGCATTTCAGGCCTCTTTCAACATTTGGTTTAAATGTTCAGTAAATAAAAAGCCGTTCTGGCTTCAAAGAGGAGTCAAGCTGCTACCATACCTGTATGAATGAGGATATGTCTCTTTAGGTGATATCCACTTCTAAATGCTCCGTAACAGTGATCACAAATAAAATTTTTCTGTACTTTAGACACGGGACCGTTCTCATCTCCACCTGTGCCCTATGGGGGAAAGCAGATAAGACATCGTAAATTGAGGCTTTAGAGTGTAATACAAATGTTCTACATGCAGTAGCCTTAATCCAAACATACAGGTGCATTTTCGATAAAATCAGAGCATCACAGGTCACAGAAGGTTCATTTGTTTCCGTAATTCTCATCTCCTACGGACTCAATACACACCGACTGATATGTTTCATGTGCTTGTTAATCTTGATGACTCAGAGCTGCTGAAAACCCAACGTGCTGCTTTTAAGAAAACCAGAAGATTGCGTAACCCGCAACAGAAGAAAGAAACTTGCGCTTGTCACAGACCACTGAAAAGTACGGCCATTTAAAGAACGCCGTGTGCACTCAGCACCTCGCCAGGGGTCAGCGGCCTTCAGGTCCGCTGCATGGTTGGCTCTGCTCTCTCTCATCCTGCCCTTGACAGCCCTGCATAGATCCTGTATGTCCGAGGCCCCTGACCCCGGTCCTCAGGGCCATGTTTTAGGTGTTTCCCTGCTGCCACACATCAAACTCAAAAGGTTGATTCACGGTCTTGCGTAGCACTTGAAGGCATGCTGAGGAGATAACGCAATCATTTAAATATGTTGTGCTGGGGCAGGGACACGTCTACGACATGCAGGACAGCGGGCCCTGATGACCAGGGGTCACGACCACTGCTCCATGGGGCTTTGTTCAGGCAGGTTTGCTGGCCAATAAAACACGGGGATACAATAGTCAAGCAGGCATTTCTCCATTTTGGCAACTTGGGTGCCAAGTCCTGCTGAGAAGAAAAATATGTATCTCCATAAAGAATATAGAATTGAGAGCTTTGGAGTCCGCTGGACCTGATAAAGCGCTATACAAGTGCAGGCCGTTTACCATTTAAGGTCTCAAAATGTCCCTGGTAGATGGCTACACAGACTTTGGACTTGATAGAACACAACGGACCAAAACCAGAGCTCAGCAGATGACATGTTTCCCAAAGCATCATTGACCTCTATGCCTCTGCAGGCTTCCTTCAGACACTAGAGCCATGATTTCCACAATAAATGCAAAATGCGTGTTCATTTAAGGAGGACTTTGAACCACTTCTGATGTCGGGTTCAGGAGTAACATCACAAGGAATGCAACAATCGCCGCCAAAGTCCTGGATGTGGACACTTCTTCCTTCCACTCAACTTTCATTAATCCGGTTTGATATACAGGTGCTGGTCATATAATTAGAATATCATGAAAAGGTTGATTTGTTCCCCAGTATTTTTTCCGGATTTCCAGAAATGTTGGCAAACTGAAAAGTATGAAGATAAAAAAGTCTGAGCATGTACACATTCAATACTAAGTGGGGCTCCTTTTCGCTGGATTACTGCAGCAATGCGACGTGGCATGGAGTCCATCAGTCTGTGGCTCTGCTTAGGTGTTAGAGAACCCAGGTTGCTCTGATAGTGGTCTTCAGCTCTTCTGCATTGTTCGGTCTGGCGTATCGCGTCTTCCTCTTCACAATACCCCGTAGGTTTTCTATGGGGTTAAGGTCAGGCGAGTTTGCTGGCCAATTAAGAACAGGGATGCCATGGTCCGTAAACCAGGTACTGGTAGCTTTGGCACTGTGTGCAGGTGCCAAGTCCTGTTGGAAGATAAAATCTGCATCTCCATAAAGTTTGTCAGCAGCAGGAAGCATGAAGTGCTCTGAAACTTCCTGGTAGGCAGCTGCCTTGACTTTGGACCTCAGAAAGCACAGCGGACCAACACCAGCAGATGATATACCACCCCAAACCATCACTGACTGTGGAAACTTTACACTGGACCTCAAGCAACGTGGATTCTGTGCCTCTCCTCTCTTCCTCCAGACTCTGGGACCTTGATTTCCAAAGGAAATGCTACATTTACTTTCATCAGAGAACAGAACTTTGGACCACTCAGCAGCAGTCCAGTCCTTTTCGTCTTTAGCCCAGGCGAGACGCTTCTGACGCTGTCTCTGGTTCCAGAGAGGCTTGACACAAGGAAGGCGACAGCTGAAACCAGGTCTTGCATACGTCTGTCTGGTGGTTCTTGAAGCACTGACTCCAGCTGCAGTCCACCCTTTGTGACTCTTCTCCGTATTTTCTAATGGGTTTTGTTTCATCCCTGTTGCTTGTACACTTTTCTCTACCACATCCTTCCCTTCGCCTCTCTATTAATGTGCTTGGACACAGAGCTCTGTGAACAGCCAGCCTCTTTACAGTTTTTGTGACTTACCTTTCTGGTTTGGGGTGTCAGTGTCTTTTGGATAGCCGTCCAATTATCAGTCTTTCCCCTGATTGTGTGGACTACAGCATTCCCGTTTGAAGACCAATATATACCGTTTTGTATTGGTCTTATGCAATCTTCTAATTTTTTTGAAGAAAAAAAAAGTGGTTGGGTTTTCATTAGCTATAAGCCCGCTTCAAAACTAACAGAAATACATGCTGTGTCACTGCGTGTAATGAATCTTTACATGAGTTTCCCTTCTTGAACTGAATTGACAAACTCAGATGCTCCTTTAATCAGAAACTGAGGAAGAGCTGTAACGTGACTGAATTAAAATTCATGTTAAGCGTGTTTCTCTACGTCAACACAAAACAACTTCAGAAAACAAAGAATTCAGCCTTTTGTCTTGTCGTGATTTCAATTTTCTAAAAAAAAAAAAAAAAAAAAAAAATCCCCCACAATCATGTCAGATGGCCTAATGCCCTCCTGTTACTGCTCCCCCTGTTATGCTCACAACTGCCGTCATTGTGCTCCACTTCCCTCCCCTCCCCCCCTTCCTCTCCAGAGAACCTCCACCCACCCCCTCCACATCTTTCCTGTGCTCCTCCCCCCACCCCCACACAAACAAAATGTGCACCCTTGGATGATCCAAGGCAGCCACACATCGGCCAAGTTAAAGGCGGCACACGGCGCGCGCAGCTGAACGAGCTCTCGCGGAATAAGAACCAAGCACGAGAATTTTCCAACAATTTCAACAATCCCAGCCACTGACCTTCCCTTCCATTCCTTCTTGTTCTTTCACTTTGCAGGGCGTTACTGATTTCCTGTTCTTTTTTTTCTGCTGCAAGTCCTCGTTGGTCCTCATGTCCTTCTCATCCAGCAAGCGGGGCGCTTGGAATTCACCTTCCTTCCGGATAAGCTACACGGAGGCAGGAGAAAGTTAATTATTTCCCACTCTCCCAATTGTCTCTTTTAATGCTCTAAACAGAGGTTCTGAACCCGAGTAAGCAAAAATAAACTGTAACTGGGAAACATCCCCCCCCCCCCCACCATGTTTTATAACACTAACAACGTTTACCTTTTGGGAGTCTCGTGATTCTGTTTGTGAAACCTCTAAATTATACAACAAAACTACTTGCACTATGAATCATGCGGCAAAATGACATATAGAAAGTATAAAAGGAAAAAAGTTTAGAGTCTTCATCATTAAAGCCTGGCTAATAAGCCCCCACTTCACCATATTGCCGATGTAATTCCTAACCAGTGGTGGACAGCTCATTCCAGAGGGGAGGATCATGTGGCTCTGGGGAGCACGGTCGGGTCCGTCCCTCTGTGGTGGTACATGGCCGAGAGGAGCCATCATTTTTTTAGGCGGAGCAGCCATGGTACTGGCCTGCATCAGGGCCATGCTGGAGAGGACAGCTTCGCACCCGAGCAGCCCCGCCTGCACGAGGGGAGGGGAGAACAAAAAAACAACAGGAAAGAAAGAAAAAGAAAGAAAGAACAGGGAACAACACTTTACAAACTAAATCAAGTCATCCAAAATGAGCTGCAATTTGAAACTAAACTGCATCTAAGACAGTAGCGCTAGAGTAGCGGCATCAGCCGAGCTACTTGTCAACGACAACATCCTGAGTGACACATGGCTGCAAGTTAAAAAAATATATATATATGATCTGTAACCACTTTGGTGTTGTCAAAACAAACCCATTTCATATGGTCGCGGACTGAGCTGCTGGGCAGATGTGACATTGCTGTGGTATATGTGAGCGCAGGGACAGGGGTGGGGACAAGGTCATCCACAGATCCGTCAGTCAGGATGGTCGGGCTGGTGGGAAGCCACACCCACCTCACTCATCTAGTACTAAAAACTGAGGAAGAGGAGGATGTGGATGAAACAGACAGACACACAGTTACGACTGCTTCTTTGACCGCCGTTACGGACACACAACACAAAGCAGGTTAACGCATACAGATGGTTCTTCGTCTTTAGACAAAGGATTGCGGTAATGAATATATATTTTAAACAAGAACTGAACTCCCGGCAGCAAATACTGAATTTAATGCCACCTAACATCCAAGAAGTAGTTTCACTTATTTGCTTTTCAACAGGTTTAGCCTGCGAATTTAAAGCTGAAATCAAACACTTATATTTCAGTGATATCTGAGAAGAAGACAGTCCTAATAATAGAACCAATAAACTTGATTTTAAAAAAAGAAAGAAAAAAAAAACACAAGTAATTAAGATTTAAAACACAGCGTGAGCAGCCTATGGTTGCTGTAGTTAAAAGTAATGTAGTTGGCATCTCATAGGCCTAGGCTATATCACAGGTTGAAACTTTTCTTTCATTCCTGTTAGCAGGGCAGAGTGGAAAAAATCTTCATTTTTTTTTCTTTCCAATTAAGCCACCGTTTTTTTAGATAAATTCTTCGAACTATCTGTTTACCAAAACTCACGAGACGTTAAACCATGAACAGAAGCTCCGGTTTCCTTAAATACAGGAAACAAGCTATAGCTTTAATTTAGGAAAACGAACTACAATGTTTCATATGAAAAAAATATATTGCGAGTTGAACGTCATTTTGTTTGAAGGCAGAATTATCTTTTTTTTAAATGGTGAAAATATTACATGCTACAGTGAGGAATGTGTTAGATCCAAAGAGTTTGACTCTAAAGTACCAGATTTAAGAATGTATTTTAACGTATATACATGACATTGGTTTTATGTGAAAGTTCATTTAATGCTATTTCAAGAGAAATTGTTTACGACTGTTGAAAGTTTTTGGCAACACAGCATGTGTTAAAAGGCTCCACTATAATCCCATTGAGGAAGATTGTTGTACGTAGTCGTTCTTAAACTGCAAAACTATTTCTACATGAAAGGTAAAATTATACTGTACGGTAGTTCACAGATATTCATATAAAGTTCTAAAAGGTTTATCATTCATGAAATAAGATTTTTTTTGGTGGTTTCATGCACATCTAAAAAGATTTTTTTCTGTGATCTTGGGTGTTTTCAGCAGTTTAGATAAATGGGGGACATACATTCCTCAGACTTCAAAATGAGCTAGCAGTCAATTAATCATTTAGGCTTCTTCTCAAATGTTTTCGATACTCCCTCAGGCGAAATAACTTAATTAGCAAACAAACCTTTGAAAATGTTACATGCTTATTAATAACATATAACCTTTGGTAAAGCATAAAAAAGGGTCCAAGTATTCTAGCTTTGAAAATGTGGTATTGGCTTCTCTATAATATCATTTAAAGAAAGTACAATATTTACCTCTAATTAAAAAGCCAGTAAATTACAACTCTTTTTTTTTTTTGTTGTTGTGGTAGTTCTGATTTTACTTAACTACTGGATCGCCCTTTCAAAACAAATAAAGACAAAAACAATTGATCAAAAAGGCCCCTTTAACCACTAAAATGCCGCGCAGACATCGGATTTGTAAACAGAAACCCGACGAAGACCCGAGGCTTTGTTTGGTGACGGAACCAGCTCACGTTAACCATCATAAAAGTCACTATTAAGCTCTACGGTAGATTGACTAATGTTAGCGAGCTAACGCTGGTACCGGCAGACAAATAACGGACCGCTACGGCTAATGCTAATCTAATAAGTCTTGTCTAGAGGGGGGGAAAAAGTTGTAGATTTATATTTCGTTTGTTGCCGTTTCGCTCGTTGAAAGCTTACGCGAGAACCTAACTGGATGTTGGTTTAAATCCCATGTCAGGTTGCGGCACAGGCAGCGGTGGCCTTCGTCCTGCCTCGGAACCAAACCGTAGCAGTTTGGCTGCCGTGGGAGCTAGCTGCTCGGTAGCGCCCTCGCCCACTCCGCAACGTTAAAGGCTAAAATGCGAACAAATTCCGAGGCATCCTTAACATTGCTTTCATACGGCTGTTTAACCGGATTATCTACCTCACAGGCTGGATCGCTCGATGCTTCCCCACCCCGCTACATTACGGGGGGAAAACAACACACGCAAACAGACTCAACTGGTTCCAGACGAGTCTGGGCTTTAAAGACATTCGTGATGGCCGTCGTTACGAGTGCCTCCCCCTCCCGACCATTAAGCTAACATTTGTTAGCATCCCCAGCACTGGCTAACACCTACGTTGTAACAATGTCTGACCCCCTTTACTGCCTTCTCCCAGGGCACGTTTTACACAGCGAGCAAAAACACACCCAAAATGCACGATTAACATTACACGAGCCCTTTAAAAGATAGACTATTTTCCACGTACCAGCTTTGCTCGGCGACGGGTTTTTTTCTGTACCGTCTAGTTTACAAACACAGGAAACGCCACAGGATGTAGCCCACTCCCCCACACAGCAGCAGCAGCAAACCCCCCTCTGCCGAGGAGAAGGGGCTCATCTTCTTTCAGCTCCCCGAGAAGCCAGAGCGGCGATCAAACTGAAACAGCAGAGAAGACTGTTAGTCCATTATTATTGCCGATCTGGAGACGCCCACTGCACGACCACGTTAACGCCGAGAAAAGCCGTCGGGGGTCTCCTGGCCTCTCTCTCAGATTCAGACCACGTCTGAGGGGACGCAGATGAAAAGAGGGAGTGAGCTCTTAAAATGATAGAGAGCAGGGACTAGTGGACTAACACTGGAGACTTAAAGTAGCCTGTTATGCAGCCCTTTGCATATATATATATATATATATATATATATATATATATATATATATATATATATATATATATATATATATATATATATATATATATATATATATATATATATATATATATATATATATGTAACGCACAGTTTACTGAGTGTATATAACTTCTGTATATATACCCATTTTATTTTATTTTATTGTATTTATTTATTTATTTTTTTTTTTCAACCATCCATCAACACCAATTCCTTGTAAGTGCAAACCTACTTGGCGATTAAACTTGATTCTGATATATATATATATATATATATATATATATATATATATATATATATATATATATATATATATATATACAGATAGATAGATAGATAGATAGATAGATAGATAGATAGATAGATAGATAGATAGATAGATAGATAGATAGATAGATAGATCTTTCTATACTGTGCAGCGAAAACAACATTGATGAAAGGTAAAATTATACTGTAAGGTAGTTCACAGATATTCATATAAACTTCTAAAAGGTTTATCATTCATGAAATATGATTTTTTTTGGTGGTTTCATGCACATCTAAAAAGATTTTTTTTCTGTGATCTTGGGTGTTTTCAGCAGTTTAGATAAATGGGGAACATACATTCCTCAGACTTCAAAATGAGCTAGCAGTCAATTAATCATTTAGGCTTCTTCTCAAATGTTTTCGATACTCCCTCTTCTCATCCATCAACACCAAGTCAAATTCCTTGTAAGTGCAAACCTACTTGGCGATTAAACTTGATTCTGATATATATATATATATATATATATATATATATATATATAGATAGATAGATAGATAGATAGATAGATAGATAGATAGATAGATAGATAGATAGATAGATAGATAGATAGATCTTTCTATACTGTGCAGCGAAAGCAACATTGATCAATTGGTCACAAATTCAATTTGTGGGTTGCATCCATGAAAAACTTGCCAAGTCTTTTCCGGTGATGCGATATTTAAATCTTGAAGAGACGAGTCACGCTGGTTATTTAACAATTTGTCCATTTAGAGAAAAACAAACAAACAGAGGCCTCAGAAGTGAGTTGAAGAACCGCTGGTTAAACATCCACCTCTTCCTCATGTTGGTCACACACTGCAGCAGGATTTCAGATACATGATTGCCACTGGTTACAGAACGTCATTTTGATAACCCCTGTATTGCACTCAGTCGGATTCCTTATAAGAAGCCTGTTGTGAGCAGTGGCGGAGGCAGGCTTTTTAATTTTGGGGGGCACTAGGGGGGCAGGTGGTTATTGCTTATTACTCAAACAATTCATCTATCTCCCCTCTAGAAGGCTGTGCACCATCTAACCAGATCCATTTAGGAAAACGCCCAACCTCACCATGACAAGTACCCCTTCAAAACGAAGTACTACATCAGCTAAAATGATTTCTTAACAGTACCCCTCTTTTCAGTTTAGAAAAAGGCAAGAAAAATTCCCTTGGGCGTGCTTTGGTGGCGCAGTGGTTAGCGCGCACGACACATGTACGGAGGCCTTAATCCTCGATGAGGCCGACCCAGGTTTTCCTGCACATCATCTTCACATTTGAATTTATGATCAGCACCACATTTGGGACACCTCTGGCTTCCTTTTCAGGCGGCAGCTATGTGCCCATGTCTTTGAGATCTTCAATTCTAGAAATACAGCACAATCATTCTTCTTATTCGGATCTCAAACAACATTAGTGGTGCACACTGCTACCCACCGTACATGAATGTGTAACTATAGCTTTCACCTACTATATTCTGTGTGTGCAGCGACGGGCCGTGCATTTCACACTAGTGAAGTGAAATACACAGGAGAGAGGGATGGTGGCGCACGCCTATTGCTGTGACAGCAATGCTGTCACTCCTTTTATCCCAATCATACATGTTGGATTACGTGTGTACAAAACATACAGATGTTCCATAATCTGCCATGTATTTAATGAATATGTGTGACATGTGATTTTCTCTAATTCGCCAGAAATGCACAGTGAGATGACCGGGTGAGACAGAAAGCACCATGCCACACTAACATCGGCACGTCGCTCAGCAGCACACGGGGCGGGTGTGTTTTTTAAGAACACACATTTAAATTTGGTCTGACAAAATGGAAGATTATTTCACAAACGTATGTGTTTTTTAAACAGGATTTTTCCGTCATAACAGGGTGTAGAGAGGAAGACCACGGAACTTAAAAATCTGTAGCCTACGAGCTCTTTCAACCTGATTGGGACACCACAAAGCAGTAGGGCCGAGCTCAATTTGCGGTGGCACTTCAGGTGGCACCTTCACAGGCCTGCGACTGCCACGAAGGTGCCACGGCCGTTGCTGCACTCCTGTTGCCACTTTTGGGCAAACGATTTGTTATAGACGCCTGTTAGTCTATAACTACTTTAAAATAACCATGTTTTATTGATATTATTTCCAATAAAAGTTGTGGCACTTTCGCCAGCCGGCTGCCACAAGGTGTCACAACGCCAGCAGGCTACCGGCCGCTGCTGCACTCCTATTGCTGTTTTTGGGCAAACGGTTTGTCATTGGGGTTATTTAATGCCTGGTTTATATTTACTTTCAATTAATGATGTGTTAAATTGATATCATTCAATAAACAATTTTAAAGCAATTTAACAAACAAATTATAAGGTGACTGTTTGTATGAGTGGTTTGACTCGTGTTAAGAAAAACAAACGTGGAGATATAAAAAAAATCACGTGAAAACACAGTGAAACACTTGGGAAGTCTGTGGCCATTGGGTGCTACCAAGATGCCAGACCGGCTGTAAAAGCCTTTAACATGCCACAGGGCTGCCGCTGTTTTTGTGGAAGTAATGCTGATTATTGGCAAACGGGATGTCAGGATAGTTATGAACTAGTCACTGTTAGCCAATAAGTACTTTCACTTGATGGTGTCATTATTGTTTTTGAATTGATAAAAAGCGTTAGACCCAAAATATAAGGTGACTGTATATACTTGAGATGGAAACTATATGTTCTAATAGCACGATATGTATGAGGTGCTGAAAGGATGACAAAGGGTCACTGCACAAACAGTCGGTGTATTATAGAGCATGAGCGGTTACTGTGAGTTGTTATTCACAGAAAATTAAATAAGAAAATAATCACTTAAAAACACGCTGGCACTCGGTGGAATTCCCTGGCCACAAAGGTGCCACAGGATGCCAGAGAGACAAGGCTGCTGCTGATGTAGGCAGATGTTTTGGGACGTCAATTGTCTGGAAATGGGTTGCATTTTCAATATATTGTTCAAAGTTCTAGCCTGTTAGTTGTTAATTGCAGATGATGATGATGCAATTATTGCTTGTTCTTTAAACAATTTAAACTTATTCCAAGTCACACATTTTTTTAGGGAGGAAATTCTGACACTTTTCTGACACTTTTATGACCTCTATTGCCCAATAGGTCAGCTCAGTTTATTATTATGCAAATTGTCTCGCGCAGTGATCCAGTGGTCATTAAGCCATATATTGTTACCTTTGGCGGTATAGGGATGTGCCAACTCCTGCTACAAAATGAAATCAGCCTGTGTATAATGCTTGTCCAAGGAAGGGATTATGAAGTAACCTAAAACTTCCTGGTGGATGGATGTGTTTACCTTGGTCTTCATAATGCACATTGAACTGAAAACATTTCACACCTCTCTCTTTGGGACTTTGATTTCCAAATAAAATGCAAATTGTACATTTATCTAAAGAAAGAGGAGGGGTGGTTTTGTGTGTACTTGTACTTGTAGCTGAGTGAGAACATGTTTTGCTAATTTTACTTGTGAAAGGTGAGGACTTTGATGTACAGTGAGGACCCTTTTTTTGGTCCTCACTATCTTTAGGGGGTAGGGGTTTGGTTTAGGACTAAGGTTAGGTTTAGGTTAGGTTTGTAATGGTTTAGGGTCAGGGTTAGGCCATAGAAAAGGTTGAAAATGAATGGAAAGCAGCAGTTCCACCAACCCTACTTGTTTTAGCTCGCTCGTCTCTGTTCCTACCTACTCAGTTTATCTTTGTGCAATTTGTGTTTCGACCAACACAGAAATGCCTGGAAGAGGGAAGCGCCTCCTGGGGGTACTTTAGTCCATTCCACTCCCCACCCCCCTCAACCCAGGCCTGTTTGCAACATTGACACTTTAAAGAAATCTGCCAGAAATGGTAAACGATAAAAAAAATCATTATAAATAAAAACATCAACAAAAAGAAAAAAACGTGATGTTTTTATAGTTGCATATGCAAGATTGTCTTGGATATTTTTTGAGGATAAAGTAATCCCACCGGAATAAATATCTGGATCACACACCAGCTTAAACTAATAATAAAATACGGCACAGCTTCTCTGCTTCTGTGTCCGCCTGCAGTCAGACAGTTGACGGTCTCAACAGTTCTCAGCGTGTGTGAGAGAATGAGACAGACAGAAGCAGAGAGGACAGACAAGCTCCAGTTTGTCTCACGCAGTTAAAATTTACAGCTTTATGAGATTTTTTTACCTCCATGGCGGGAGCAAAGAGCGCAAAAGATTGCCGGGTTGCCGCCCGCAGCCCGACTTTCAGGTTTCCCCCTGGTGCGAGCTGCTTTCAGTGGGCACCTCTGCACAAGTACCCCTATGCTTCCCCCCAGCTATACCCAGGCTGAAAGGCAGACAGCCGCCGCCTTCTGCCATGAAACCATGAACCACGCCTTCGGGCGTGGTTCATGGTTTGTAAATAATGAAATTATATTTCGGTTTAACCCGCTCCATTCATAGTAGTCCTTAATATCAATGTTGTCGCTCTTCAGTTTTTCTGGACTTCCTGCGAGAAAACCCTCCTCATTTCTCCTCGCCTCTCGGCCAATTACTGAAAATCGACGTGTTCACTCAAAACGCCTCTCAAGTCGGCTCGGTTTGACTCTGCTGTTGAGCTGGGCCAGAGAAACCCGGCTGACCCTGAGAGAAACTGCTCCTGAAACATTCACAAGCGGGCGGAGCCGAGTGGTGCACAGCCAAACCGAGCAGGTCAATGGAAGTCAAGACACGGTCCTCACTTTGTATTTCAAACAAGGACTGTTGTGTGTGTGTGTGTTGGAGGGTGGGTGGGGTGTTATTACATGTGGAGAGATCATGAATTACTTATCCACATTTACACTCCCAGTATAGAAACAACATTCCGAGATTAGTTTTATTTGCTTTCTTATTAGCTGAGGATTTATATGCGAGCTAAACAGAATGGCCAGTTAATAGAGAGAAATGATGGTATATGGCTTGTACTTTATAACGCTTTATCAAGTCCGATGACCCCAAAGCGCTTTACACTACATTTACAGTGGTGAACTATGTTAGTAGCCACAGCGGCCCTAGGGCAGCCTGACAGAAGCGATGCTGCCATACATCGGTGCCACCGAGCCCTCTGATCACCTGTAGCAGGCAATTTGGGTGAAGTGTCTTGCCCACAACATTATTGGTTTTATTGCAGGCTTTCATTATTATGTGAGCTCTCATTAAAAAGTCTCATGTTTTCGTGAAATACAACACAATTACAGGACAACAATGGGTCCTCTTTTTTTGGTCCATTCTTCTCAGCTCAGACTTGAAGGGGCACAAAGAAAACATGGACTCTACTCCTACCCACTCCTTCACAGAGGATTCCTCTGCTGAGATTTCACATTCAAATTACAGCCCAAACCCTTCATACACGTCATGAAACAAGTAATCGTGCAGCGTCAGACAATTATTGCAGATCAGATGTCTCTAAATGCAGCAACCTAATAGAAAGTTTGATTATAAAAATGCCTAATTTTTTCACGTAAGTCTTAAATAGCCACTGAACGGAATTCTGGGTAAAACAAAGTGCTAAAGTTTTTTGTGTTTTACTTTTTCAGTTGTTTTTTTTTTCTTTTTCTTTTTTTTGGCATTTCAGAGACTCCAGCAAGAAATCTTAAGCATCAAAAAATATTCACAATTCATCTAGCAATAAGGGAAAATATTTTCAGTTCTCATAATCAGTTCAAAAACATAAAATAGATGTGTCCCAGTTTGCATTAAAGGTTGTTAGATGTGTAATTTAAACATAGAGACCCAGTTTAAAGAGTGATAACCACTGGAACACACCCAAGACTGAAGAAGTTGAACCGAGTGGAAACTTTCCTTCTGTCAAGGTAGTCTCCTCCTATTTAGAAGGCAAATACCATGCAAACATCCAATTACCTTGATCCTTTTCTCCCGACTCTGAAATGTTGCTCTCTTTTGGGTGAGCCTTTGCTGTATTTGACTAAAAGGTGAGCTCATAAATTTGTTTAAAGGTTTTAGAGGTTTTCAGTTTCATCAGAGTTGGCCGCTTAAACAGGATTAGATTTAGGATGGCCACTCCCAGTTAAGTGCATCACCCACTTGTCGCCACAGAAACCTTAGCCCCTCTTTTAATTCATCCAAGAAATATGATTGGAGCATTTGTTATATTATGAGATTTGACATTCAAATATTTCATTTTGCATTATTTGATGAATGAATAGGATTTGGGATTGAATGTTTTGGGATTAGACAGTTGTAAATAAATGTATTTTGACTAACAGATACAAAATTATAATATTAGACAAGACAAATAAAAGGGATTTCTAATACAAAGCTATATATTATGACCTGCCCAATCAAGTGCAAAGTGGTCAGCAGACACCCATTTAACAACCTCAACAGGAAGTGTATTTGCTAAAGAAGCTGACTGTGCAAAGATTGCTGTATTAATGAAAAGTCAAGTGGATCTAAAATGACATCTTCCTTCTGCTGACAAGCTTTATAAAGATGATGATTTGATTTCCCAGTAGGACCAGGGGCCTTCCCACCACTACCAGTATACCTGCTTGAATACTCACTGTGCTTGATTGGCCAGCAAACTGCCCTGACCTAAACACCCCAGAGGAAGACAAGAATCACCAGACACAACAATGCAGAAAAGCTGAAGGCCCAGCTTCCTGTATAGCTCATCAGATCCACAGACTTCTTGCCTCCATGCAAGGATGATGTATCGATGCAGTTAATTCATACAAGACCCCACATCAATCATTGAATGTATAAAGTACATTGAAATTCTTTAAGTAGGCCCACATTTCTGTACTAAACACCCCTTTCTTGTTGGCCTTATGCAATCTAAGTTTCTGAGAAAGGGAATTTGAGATCTATATTAGCTGTTATCCATAAGCATCCACATGAACAGAAATGCAGGCTTGAAAGATATCACTGTGTAATAGATCTATATAATTTGAGTTTCTCTCTTTGAATTTAATTACAAAATAAATAAAACTTTTGATGTTCGAAGTTTTCTTACATGCAAATCCATGCAATGTGCGAGGATTTAAGTGCTCTTGGGATCCCCCTATCGTTTTGGGGCCCTTATGAGTGTTAGTTTAGGCTGGCCTTGCGTGCATTGCTCTTCAGTCCGCCTCCCCCACCCGGCACCCCCTCCCCCCACCCATCACCCATGTCACGGAATCGGTTGCTGCACCACATTTATCTCTTTGTCATCAGTCTGTCTCTGGACTCCCAACTGTGAGAAGTGACCAAGGCCACCTGTTCTCAGGTAGTCCGCGCCTCCACGCGGAAGAGGGAAAAAAAATCTGCCAGGTAAGCGTAACGCTACGCCTAAAGTCATTGGCGCACCAAGTCACGTGATCTGGCTCCTCCACGCACCTTAGCGCTGACTCCTCCCTGCGGGCGGTGTCGCGCGGCGGCGGCGGCAGCAGCAGCCAGTGTCAGGTGTCTGGCAGGTTTCTCAGAAGCTCTGACTGAACGGAAGTTCCCACAGGTAGGAACAATTTCATGTTAGGACGGGGGAAAAGTACACTTCAAAAAAAGCGATTGCCGCTTACACCCAAAGTAGAGAGGTATTAGAAGATTTTAGTTAGTATTTGCTAATATTGATACAGGAAAAGTTTGTGCGCTCGGTCGTGCTCCGAGCAGTCCAGCTGCCGAGCCCGTGTTTCTGTTTATTCGCCACTTTCCTTAAAGTTAAAAGGCTGTATTCTCAGTCCGCGTCTTTTAAAGGTTACAGCCACTTTAACCCTTTCCTCCCATAGCTGCACCTGTAATAAAGTTTTTCAGACGACATACTGGCCTCAGAGCTGGGCCGCCTGTCTGTGAGTTGTGCCTCTTTGTTGAATACTTCTGCAATGACTCTTTAGCCCAGACTCTCTGATGCTCACCTGAAAACCTGACTCGCGCTGTTGTATTAATTCATAATAGATCAATTATGCATTAAGCAAGGAGGACTCCTCCTTTCTTATGACTGAGCAGGTGGCCAAATGGGCTGTGGTTGCATGTTGTCATAGCAAAGGCATTTAAGGGTGTTGATGTCAGTAATGGAGAACAAGGGCATTGAGAATGAATATTCTGTTGTTTAATTATAAAACCCAGGAGAGTTTACTGGATTATGTGAGATAGGCTGTAATCTTTTCAAGCCTTTGCTTGTGTCTCTCTTCTTCCATGATGAAACAGGGCCACCACTGTTGACGCTTTGTTTAAAATTTCGCAACCAATGATGCCACTGATTTAGTCAATACTCCTATTGTGATATTGTAGTAAAAAAAAAAAAGATCCTGGCTGTGGATGTAATGAAAATGAAAGTAAGGACACCTCCCATGATCTGGAGCTGATAATGTGACGCCTTCCAAAGAGTTTTATTGCTTATTGCCACAAAAAGCATCGTCAAAGTGACATGATTTTTATTATCTCAGACGGGCAGAGTTAAACGCAGCAGTCTTTTAATATAACACCAAAGGTCCAAACAACTCAAAAATCACCCAACATGTAGCGTACACAGGGAGCATGGTTGGAACTGGAGGAAAGCCATATGAACGTAGCAGAGGACGGGAGGATCTGACAAAGGAGGGACTGCCCTGAAATGGCTGAATACTGAGCAGGATGATAACTGGAAGGGACACGGTGCCGGGGACTGTAACAAGAAGTAAAGTGAATACAACGTTCAAGGAAGGTGTAAAGATTACAATAATAATAATAATAGACATATGAGAATAAAACAGAACTAATAATAGGACATTAACCGATGCCGAAAAGACTTAAGAAAGGGAAAACAGACCCAGAGTCCATGCGATTGTGATAATTTTACATTCTAACTGTATGATCACCCTGAGTAACACAGGTTTTTGGTATGTACACAAAAATGTAAAACCCACATATAACAAGATCTAACCGCTTTTATTCTCCTGCTGCTAAAATATTCCAACACACTGTTCTCACAAATACAACACTTCTATCTATAACCTGTGTTTGTTGTTATTGGTGTGTATAGACCTATAAATAGATTGCATATTTTGAGTGTAAGGTTGAGTGACATTAGCATCAATAATAATGTGCTTACCTGTGGTAATAAGATGTCGGTGAGTTTGTACAAAAGCAAAATAAATAGAGCGGTGGAAGTAAGCTAGTGAGCTGGACACCCATCCAAACTCTGTTTTAGCTCATAATCTTTTTTTTAAAGGAGACATATGCTTTTAAGTTCTTCCTTTTCACATTTAAATCATTCAGTTGTGGCCCATATAAAGTGGAATTGCGATGCTTTCTCCTGAAATCCTCGTTAATTTAGCTCCACAGGCCTTCAGAACAGCCAGAGCAGTTCGTTTTGTTGCCGTCTCTTTAAATGCAAACAAGGCTCTTTGCACCCCCACCCACCTCCAGGTCACAGAGTGTTCTACTCCACTCCGTTCAGCCATTTTTGTAGCATGCTGGGGGATGGTGTAATCAAATTGTGTGAGTTAATACACCAACAAGCGAACATTTTCACTTATGCACTTGTAGTGTCTGCATCGTTTAGCTTGGACTACCAAATTGCAAGGAAAAAAAATTTAAATGATTGATTTGAGAAATTGCCAAGTTCATAACCTTGATTTCCAGCACTGCCACAAATATTGTGACGGAATTAATTAAAAAAAACATCGTAGAGAAAAGAGAAAACTAAATGGATTGAAAAATATGACCCCAACAGAAGATAAATATATCTATGCTGCTCCTGGAGAGACTATATTCAAATTGTCTGCATTCTTAGAGACTTCTAATACTCAACAAAATGTATTTAAGGGCTAAAAAAAGGGATTTTGCATGATTTGTTCTCTTTAATTAATTTAAAACAGCTCAAATGTGCTGTTATGGAGGAGGCTATATCCATCCACCAGATCAGCTGGAGTCATTTCCAAACAGCCATGACACCCAAAAGACCACAGAACATACCAACTTTGATGCTCTCGCAGAAACAAAAACCTGTTGAAAAATCAGAAGTTTTACTTCAGACTTGGCGCAGACTAACCAGTCGCAGCTTATACAGCAGCTGCCTTCAACCGGCGTAACTTTGCCATTACACCAGAGGTCATTTGGCTGAGAAACGGCGACAAACTAAACAACGGTCACTTCTGAAAGTGTAGATATTCAGTATATTCTAATATAGAGCTCTATTCTATGAAAATCAGTTGTAGTTGTTTTTAAATGGATGAAATCAGGTAAAATGGGGGTGTCTGTTTGCCTTCCACCTTTCTGACTATTTAGTTACATTTCTACAAAGGTAGGGTGATTTAGCATCTGTCTATCACAGGCAATGGTGCTGATAATAACTACACATAACTACACTATTAATAATAATATTATTATTATTTAATAATAATAACTAATAATACCACCAACTATAACGCTATATATATATATATATATATATATATATATATATATATATATATATATATATATATATATATATATATATATAAAGCGGCAAGAAAAAAGTTGTTGTGCAAAAAGGGTTAGAGTGGAGCTACCTACCATGAAAGAAGGGACTGCTGTTACACGCGAGATTTTTATAACGCAAACTATCACATGTTTATTCAAAGTGAGAGAGACACGTTTTTACAGTCTGGTTGAAATGATTTGAGTATGTAAAACCTGTAAGATTTGGTTTTATGTGAACCAAAGCTTTGAATCATTCCACCTCCTAGAGTTTTAATTTGCTAAGTTATTTTTATAATTAGTGTTTTTGTTTTCTGTTTCAGAGAAATGTATTCTTACCTAAAGTATGCCTACATAGTTTTCTAGCTGTCTGTCTTGTTTGTTTTTTTTCTTTCTCCGCTGTGCATGTGCTTTTGAGGTGTTCATTACTTGCCAAAAGCGACAAGAAGATAATTACAGCAAACCAACTCTTTACCTTGTGAGAGCAGCTCGGTGGCGTTCCTTTTAGTTTGCAGTTCCTGGCTGTTTGTATTTTTGCAGCTGGAAATATTTCCAAACGTCTCACTTGGCTGCGTGGAGAAAATATGTCCGTTTTGTTTCAGCCAGCTGACTGGTAGTGTGCAGCAACACGTGGGCTGGGGCAGCATTTTGTCTCTCTCTGCCCTGGAGAAAGCCCAGTTAAAATAACAATGAACTGCAGGAACCGCATGAAGGAGAACTTTTCGGATATACGTTTTTTTAGCCAGCCCATCCCTGCATTAAATATTATAAAAACTGCTTAAGCAAAAACATTTTCTTGCAGCTTCGAGTCAAACCCTTGAGGCCGTTTTTCTTTACGTGGCTTAAAAACATGGCCCTACCTTGTTCTAAACTGCTTTCTATTAATGTGTAGATGACTGAGGATCTGTCTTAATAATTGACTGGTAATATCTGGAAGGACAGGTCTGATGCACATTGCTGCTTGTGTGGAGATATTCTTTACCTGGTTTCATTCATTGCTATGCAGTCCTTCAGCTATTTAGGATTTAGGTAAAGCAGACCTGATTACATCTGCAGGGTGTGTCCCTTCCTTTGCATGCAGGAAACGAGTCCGGGACTCAAGGAAGACCTGAAGCAAAAAGACAAACAGTTGAATGACAAGAAAGTTCCCGATCCGGTGTGCCAGCTCAGCAGAAGTATCAAATAACAGACAGGGTGACGACCAAATGAACCGCCTTGCCTTTGGATCCAAAGCTTGCGTCAGTAATAAGTTGCCCCAAGGAATGTAAACATAATATTCTAAAGCTAGTTTAGTGAATATTTGTTGCATTGTGTTCTGCCTTTGTGTCTGTATTGTTAAATATTTGCCAAACTTGGTATAGAAATCAAAACGTTGCCTGTGGCATAGATTGAAGTAAACACAAGGAAGTATATTTTTTTATAATTAATAACCTGTGGATAAATGCTGTGCTTATCCGAACCGATGTTAACATTCGGGCTAAAGTAACAGGAGCACTGTCATCTGACTGGTTTTTAAGTGAGGGTTATGTTGAAGTTCAGTCCAAAGTCCTGGAACCAGTCACCAGCGCTGCCTTGCGTTGGGGCGATGATGTAATCCTCCAGGTGCGCCAGGGTGAATATGCCCTCAGCAGAAGTGATCATCAGAGTAAACATCTGTTGTCAGCAGTGATTTACAGGGCCCCTGCTAACATTTTATGACCCTTGAACCTTTTCACTCTTTGTCATGTGAAAACCACAAACGGTGATGTATTTCAGTAGGAGTTTTCATATAAACACACAAAAAGCTAAATAAATAAAACCTTAAAGAAAGGAGTACTAACACCCCGTGTGCATTTTAGCCCCAGATTACTCTGATGTTGACCAGTTTTGCATGTCTAGAGACAAACTTTTATTTCCAAAGCAGCTCAAGCTCGGTTAGCTCGGATCACAACAATACCGTAGGGTGGATGTTGTTTTGACTTTGACTGGGCCGTTCTGGGACATGAACATGCATCGACCTAAACCGTTCCCCCACAGCTCTGGCTGCAGATTTATGGTTGTCGTCTTGGTGGCAGATGAAGCTCTGCACCAGTCTTTTGTAGCCTCGTACAGGCTTTCCTCTAGGATTGTAATGTTTTTTTAGCTCCAACCCTCGTACCAGCCTTCACCGCTGGTAAGTAAGAAAGTAAATAAACCTTATTTATAGAGCACCTTTCACAGGTCAAAAACCCCAAAGTGCTTTGCATTAAAAACAAGCGTAAAAAAACCCAGAAGAGATATAAGCATAAAAGGAATGATAAAACAGCTGTATGTAACCTCATGGAGCATAAACCTAGTTTAAAGTCAATCTGAATATATGAGTATTTGTTGAATCTTTTAACAAGCAGCTAGAGTGAAGACATAGATTGAGGTACCGCTCTACAGGATCTATCCCCTCTGGTCTGTAAATGTGGAACCACTAACAGCCTTTGACTAGGAGATCTACGGCTGAGAGAAGGGCCGTACGGCTCTAGAAGGTTGTAAATATAGGCTGGAGCTGGACCACGCAGGACTCTAAAGATAAAGGCGGAAATTTTAAAATGAACTGTAAAGTGTACAGGAAGCTGATGTAAAGAGAGATTAAAACGGAAGTCATGTGATGTCTCTTCTGTATGTTGGTTAAAAGCCTCACAGCAGCATTCTGAAATGATTGCAGACGGTCCTCCTTATTTAAACACATGAAAAGGCTGTCAAAATAACCAAGATGAGATGAAACAAAAACATGAATTATAATGAAAAAACATCCTGGGAGCATGACACAGCCACCACGATTTACAGTGGAGATAGTGGGTACACATGATACCTCTGAAGGTAGCTGGTTTCCCTGGATTTAACTTATTTTTTTATTTTTTTAAGAGTAAAATACAAATGCATGCCTCACTGTTCAGATTTTTCTATTTCTAAAGTTTTGAAAACCAAGTTTCCTTTTGCGTCCTGTTGATAGCCGTGCACCTCTTTGTGTTGGTTTATCACATAAAAACCCCCTCAAATACATTACAGGTTGTTTGTGATGTGACAAAATGTGAAATAGATCAAGGGGTGTGAAAACATTTGCGAGCGGCGCTAAAGTAAAGGTTTGTAAAATATTCTCTTTACTTTCTGAAGAAGGGAATTATAGTCTTTGGGTCTGTCAGTCCCTGCAGAAATTACTCAGAGGTTCATCACTTGACAAATTAACCAGGTCTCAAAACAACGGCTTTGTCAAAGTGTGGTTAAATTCTCAAAAAAAAAGTGTAGTTTTGGGTTTACTCTCATCCTCTGTGAAGCGATGCCATCACTAAGCCGGCTTCTTGTTGAGTGACTGCTGCTGCTCTCTGTTGCTCCCAGCGCGTGTTTTCCTTTTGGCAGACATGCAGGAGCTGCAAGTTCAAACACGCCACGTCGCCTGTGTGCATGCACAACTGAATGAGCACAGATGTGGCCATTCAGTCGTGGGCCGTTTTGTGATGGAAAGTTTGTGCTATAAACTTGCAAATTAATAATCGCAAACCGAAAACAGGTCCTACAAACACACAAAGCTGGACTCAGACCGTTGACGATCCCGACAGTCGGATGCTAGAACAGGTTTTAGACTTGCTCAGCCGTTTCAAATAAAGGGTGTAATCTTTATACCAGAAACTCTCTGTGATGAAAGATGGACTAACTGCTAACAGCTGCAGGGGAAAAAGGAACATCCTGATGCCATGTGACTTATTTTTAGTGTTTTTTTTTTTTTAATGCCAGGCTGCTAAGTTTTACTCTTTAATAAATCTTAATCCAATGAATTAGTTCACATTTTATCTTTAATTTTTTGGCATATATATATTTAATATATATTTTTAATGTATAATGCTTCAAAGTTTGATTCAGTAATTAATTTATTTTTCTATAGGCAGCTGTTTGTGCAAAAACAAGTTTCCTACAAAGAGGAAATAAAGCAAATAATAATTCGGTGTAGGGCTGTGTGATTAAAAATGAAATCTCCAATTTTATTATCCCATATCCGGTATGGGATAATAAAATACCGGATAAATATATAAAATACATATATTTATTCCTTCTTTTCATTTCACAAAAAGAAATTGTTTCAAAAACTTGCTTTTATTTCAAGCATTTTGACTGAGAGTTGACCTGAATTCAATGTGCAACTAAATACAAGATGTATCGTTGTAAACGATGAAAACATAACAAAATGTTTGCTGCTGGTGGTTTTACACAATGAGCTAAGAACAGACTTCACTTCACTAATGTAACTTCAATCAAACTTAAAAAAGTAAATGCCAAGTTTTGTCCTTGGCAGCACGGCCTCAGTGAACCGTCTCCCCCCTGAAATGTTTGTGATGTTTATGTAATGGTGATGGTACTGAAACAGCAATTTCCCTCTGGGATTATTAAAGTATATCTGATTCTGATTCTGGTAAAAAAAAAAAGTTTCCTCATTACAATATTTTCACAATATATTTTCCTAAACATGTTCAGCATTGCATGCTGTTCTCTTCATGGAAGCCCAATGAGTCCATTGGCAAAATAAAATCCAGATTTTCCAAAAATTAAATATTAAGACATTGTAAATTCAAATTAGGCGATTAAATCGATTTTTCGCCGAGCCCTAATTCGCTGTCTTCAAAAAATGAAGAATACCCCTGGAAATTTTCCATATTTTTTCTTGTTCCAACAACAAGCTTGAATGTATTTTATTGGGACTTTATGTTATAGGGTAACAGAACGTCCTGCATCAATATGAAGAAAGAAAATAAATCTGAAAAACGTGGCGTGCATCTGTATTTAGTCCCTATTAGTATAAAATTCCAGTATTCACGTCAGTATTCATCTAATTAGTAAGCACGCGTGTTTCTCATCTCAGAAAAATATAAACTCAGTTGTTCTGTTATAATGTGGCAAAATGTGAAAAAGAGGCGTACCAAAAAATGTGTTTTATCATAATCCAGTTCTATCCCAGACTATCTGTTTAGCCTCACAATGTATTGAATACTATCCCATTGTAACAACTCTATCGTATCGTATTGTTTTCTGATATTCTAGATGTGGATAATTATACTAAATTCACCATCTTTCATTGTTTTTCTCTTTATCCCAAAGCCGGTTTGTGGCATTATAAACATGTGGGAGTTAATGCAAGTGTGCAGCCAGCTGCTAACTGAAGTGATTACATTTCTCTGCCACATTTTCTCACAGTCAGCAGAACAGCTTCATTCCAACTGGAAGAAATATACTTTTAGGGATAAATTATTGGCAAATGTGATCAGTTACATATTGAATGTGTCTGTGCTTTTTATTTTTTTCCGCTTTAGGCTGACAGAGATGGAGAACGGCTCATTTAATCGGCAGTCCTGGGCGACACAGTCCTTGCGTATTACCGCCAAGGAGCTGTCCATCGGAGGACGTGGGAAAAGCACTGCGATTGCAGAACGATTCTCCAAGTGGGTACAGCAAGTGTTTCTTAGTAATTCCTACTTTTAACAACTGCCTTTAATACAGATTGAGGTTAGAAATAATGCCAAGCGCAGAGGGTTTCACAACTGAAATAAATCAAAAATAGCTCCGCAATTATTAGATCTAAATGCAACCTTTTCTTACCAGTGTAAGGGTAAGACATAAAATATTTTTCCAGTGGAACCACTATCATAGCTCTTATT
The DNA here is from genome assembly GCA_037039145.1 of Fundulus diaphanus. Lineage (NCBI taxonomy): Eukaryota > Metazoa > Chordata > Actinopteri > Cyprinodontiformes > Fundulidae > Fundulus > Fundulus diaphanus. The sequence continues at coordinate 29,753,963 of CM073126.1, forward strand.
ATGTCTGATTTATTTGTGATTAAACAGACTTTTTTCTTTTTTACTTTTTTTAGTCTCGATAGATTTGTTTTCTAAATAAACAGTGAAAAACACCATGAAAGACCCTTTGAGAACCTAGGAGACAGATTCTATTTATCAACATCTTTACTAGAAATGCAGAAAAAATGGACTGAACCAGTTGATGCATGTTTGATCCTCAATAGTTTAAGTGCCCATTGTACCAGGCGGAGCTGTCATTTTGGCACAATTTAGCCAAATGTGCCAAAACTGTGCCAAATGTGTTTTTCACCTCATAAAAGGGAATCTGGTCAAATAAAAGTGCTGATATCCATTGTAGGACTGCTTCTGCATATGGCAGAGCCCAGTGACGGACTGGACGGTCTGGCATTTGGGCAGATGCCAGAAGGGCCGCGGGCCCTCGTGGGCCGTTTGGGCCGGCCAATCACGAGGCGGCCTGGTCGTCAGGTGTGCGCGGCCCCTTTCACCCTGTTAATTGTAGGCCTACATTATCTCTCGGCCCACTAATAAGCCAAATGCAGTGCAGGGTTTCCCGCAGCGCTGTCTTGGCGAGGCGGCCGCTTCCGCGCAAAACTTGTCTTCTCTCCCCCCCACCCCGCTCGGCGCAAAACTTGTCGTCGTCAACTGTGTCCGTAGCCGTTCGTAAAGCGAACTGTGCATAAAGCATGGAGGTTATAACAGTGACTACCACATTTGTAACCTTCGTTACGCATCAAGGGATGCCCTTTAAATGTCATCTTCTGTGTTTAAAGTGCTGTGATATTTTCCGAATAAAATTCAGCAAAACATTAAAATAAATAAATTAATAAAAAAATAAACATTAAAACCTCTTCCTTTGAGGGATTTAGAAGAAGAAAATATGACAGAATTTAAACTACTTTTAAAGAGGGTGAAAAATGGGCGTCTCCCACTCGGCCCGGTACCAGGCAGGTCGGGCTTAAATTTACTAAAGGAAATTTTAGAACACGATAAAAAAGATGAAATAGTAAATTATATCCTCTTGCTTATGAATTGCTTAAAAATTTGTTTTATTTTTCAGTGCATCTCAAAGTGTGATGAGACTCGTAGCCCTGAATATGTAATGTGAGCAAATCCCTTGAACTGTCAAAATCAACTGTTTTTAGACAGTTTTTTTCAGAATTTGTCCAAATCTGACTATTACAACACATACAAAAGCAAATCAGGATGGATCTTTGACAAACAGGCTGTAATCATATTAACTCTCTACAAAAATGGACTAAGAGTCCCAGGTGCTTTAAAAGAAGGCAGCTGGACTTCCCCACTTGATTCGTGTAGACAAAAGGTTTCTTTAGCTTTGGACAGGGCTTGAAAATATCAGGCTTTTATGTCACAACCATAATAATCACACTAGGGCTGTTGAGGTCATGAGTTACTGGCCCTATTTTTCCTTCAGTTCCTTGGTCATAGTGACCTTAACGGCCCAATAATACATGTTTATTTGAACTTAATTGCATATCATTTCTAAAACCTTTGTGCTACACCGTGTTTCTCTTCGTCGAGGTTCTGATCCACGATTGGGCCACTTGCATCTTAAACAACAGATTAGGACCCATATAATCAAATGTCCTTACAGTAGAATACAAGTGGAATATAGAAAACTGCTTGTCAAAGTGTCTAGGAAGCATCCCCCTGCTGGTCGGGTACGTAATGGCCAAAGCTACATGGACTGGCTCCACCAATGAAATGAGAATTATTCCAGCCAATGTGGAAGGACCAGGAGGCTCAAACACACATATAATGAATCCTTAGTGATTAACGTAGTGATTTTATCAAAGACATTTACACCACAATATGAAATGTAATGCGTGGTCTTATCTTCAATAAATACATTTTTCATATGTCATTTATGAAGCTCTTTAGATCTCTGCTCTACTTGTAAGAGTTGATTGAAAACTCTGATAATTTAAGTATTTAAGTTGTATTGATGATGAGACATGTTTAGAGTTTTTATTCTTTCAAGTCCCAGTTACTGTTAACAGATTAAAAGGGTATATTCCTTGAATCTCATTGCACAACACTAAAATAAGCACATAAATGAGCTTTTCTTTATAGTTTGTCATTTTAAAAGCCTCACAAAGCTTTCAAACAAAGAAACATAAAATGTCTGAATGCTCTGTGTTGTTCTGAATCAGCAGAGGTCAGTGTTGTTTCCTCCCCCCCCGCAGGTACCAGAAAGCTGCCGAGGAGTCCAGTGCAGAGAAAAAAAAAACAGTGAGTATTTCCCCTTAAACACATAGATAATAGATGGCTCATGCTGACCAGTGACATTAATATCAATGTATGTAGTGCTAAGGAGAAAGAAATCACATTGCTTTGCAAAAATAACTTACAAAGCACTGTTGCTTCAGTGTATTTTGTTGGGATCTTATGCGATAGAGTCCCACAAAGGCGGGCGTAGTTGTGAACTGGAAGGAAAATTATGGCTTTTAACAATTTTTACACCAAAAATCAGAAAATGTTTGCATCCATTTCAGTCGGCTGTCCAAACTTTGTAGAACTGCGTACATCTGCTCATCTTCTGGGTTATGTCTCTACAATCTTTGACTATTTGGGGACTGTCATTCTTGCCCATTCATCTTTGTAAAATAGCTGAAGCACAGTCCGGCTGAATGGAGAACATCTGTGAACATATTTTTTTTAAGTCTTGCCAGTGATTCTTAATTAGATTTAGGTTTAGACCTTGACTCAACCATTCTACCTTACGAATGCTTTTATTCTTGCCTTCATCGTAGCTCTGGTTGCATGTTTAGTCACTGTCCTGCTGAAAGGTGAACCTATGCAGCCAGTCTTTTGAAGCCTCTAACATGATTGGTTAGATTTGGTGGAGCTAAATACAGGACAGCTTCACAAACCGTGTTTACATAGGTTTTTTTTAATTCGTATTTTGAAATTTCGCCTTAGAAAAAGGTGATGGGAAAGGATGAAAACAACTTTTTCAATTTTGCGAAAAAAAAAGTTTTCTCTTGCTTGTGATTTTGGAATTATGTGAGCGTTTTTGTGAATTTTGTGCCAAACCGGAGATGGAAACACATTTGCCGAATTAGTTCTAGCATAGCGAACCTTTACCTCACATAACTGATCAGCTGTTTCTACTGTTGCCGTCTTCCCAGATATTCCCGTAACGAGCATAGAATAGCATTTCTATCTCAACATCTCCGGACGTAATGTAACATCGCCAATACTAGTTGACATGACACATCAATGACAACTTACCCGATAGCGACATATTCCTGAAAACATCTTTCCTTTTTATTTATAGATGTGTTGTCCATGCTAGTTTGCAACCTCTACTTCAGGCATGTCCAAAGTGCGGCCCGGGGCCGTTTATGGCCCCTGTACTGATTTTGGGTGCCCCCCCCCCCCCCCCCCCCCCCAACTGACTTTGGTGCATTAAAATCTGCTTTGAATTCAGTTGTTAATTACAGCAAGCTGACCCAAATACTGTTCTTATATTGCTAGACCCAAAATAGTTTTATTATTGTTAAAGAGTCAAATTAAATGATTCAAAATAACTGGATGAGCATCTTTTAATACAACCTTTTTATCTTTGGATCTACAATGCATTCATTTCCTACAAAAAATATAACTAATTTATTTATTTTAAATTATCATATTGTGTAGAGCAGGTACAAAATGAACATAATTATTTTGGTATAAAAACAATTATGTAAATTTTTTTGGCCCTCGAGTTCCTTTGACTTGACAATTTTGGCCCATGTGCCAAAAAGTTTGGACACCTCTGCTCTACTTCCTGTTTGTTACAGCCATGCAGTAGATGGAAACATGCCTTATTTGCTAATTTGTTTGCAACGTTTTAAAAGTTTGCTCAAAATTCACATGACAATTGTATGGAAGCATGGCTACAGTCTGCTGAAAAGAAACAACACAGCATGATGCTACCATCACCCTGAGGGGATGATGTGTTCCAGGTGATGTTGCAGTGCGCTATATTAGATATAACTGCAGACCTTTGGACTCTATTCGTTTGCCCACTTGTGGAGCTATCATCCTGCAACGTTTAAGTCCCTTCTCCAACCAACCTGTATGAAATGAAGGTCCTGCAGCCCGTAATGACTGCTGATGAGGGACTTCAGGTGTGTTGGTGAAGGGATGCATCTAAAAGTTGTGAGATAGTAGCTCTCCAGGACGGGACTTGGGCACCCCTGCGAAAATCCAGTTAAAAAGAAAAAAACAATAAAGTTTGTGGTTGTAAAAAAGGTGGAAAACGTATTAGGGGTGCGAATAGTCTTGCGAGGCACTGCAATGAGCCGTTCCTTCATTTAACACAAGAAAGACAGAGATGAAGGTGTTTAATTTAAAGATTAAACAGACAAGCATATCAGTGTTTAAATTAGCATTTTTCCCACCCTTGTCATCAAAGCTGACAAAGGGTTATATAAATTGTGTGTATGCTACTTGTCTCCCTTGATTTCCTTCACTCCACTCATGGTGGTAAACTAATTAAAGCTTGACGAGATGAGGAATCTACACACAAACACATTGGCTGACCGTGCCAACACACGGCGCTGTCTGGTCCTGTCCTGGCTGACCTCTCATTGGCTACTTGTTGCGACAGCCAAGCCATCAAACCCATAATCCCGCTCCAGCGTAATCTCCCCCCTCCTTATAAAACTTAGCGAGGTACGGAGCGCAGGTTTAGCTGCTTCATCCCAGCGTGAGCAATAAACAAACCTGGACTCAGATCAAATGAGAAACGGCCCAGAGAACGTCATGAGGAGACACCAGGTACTGTTGCTGCGGTGGTGGGTAATTGTTGGGGCTGTTTCCCAGCCTGTGTGTCAGACAGCTGTTTGGGGAGATTGTAGCCTATCTTCTTTCTTTCTTTAATGCTCGGGGTGGTAACGGCACGGCTACAGTCTGGCCTCCCACTCCTACTGAAACCTGATATAAATGAAGGTGGCTGCTCAGATCGTAACTGTAATGATAGGAGCTGGATTTTCACCAAGCACTGCAAGATGTGATCTAAACCAATGTTTATACTAATTCACACTTTAGTCAGATTCAGTTTAATTACTGTTTGTCATAGGGAGAGGCGAGTCTTTGCCTTCCTGGTAGAGTTGCTTAAAGGTAGTATGTAGCTAAATTATTTATGAATTACACTTGTGGTGTGATGTGTCTGAGCTTAGTTTGAATGAGCACCGTGAAAGACCATCTGGTTGTGTGTGTGCGTGTGTGTGTGTGTCTGGGAAGATGGGGGATGGGGGGATTTTTACAAAATTTGGGGGGATTTTATTCTGTTGTGACTTGCAGTAATTCTCTAATTCATTCAAGATGAATTATTGTGTAAATAATTCATTCCCTTATCTTTTTTTGGGCTGTAGCGACTCCTGTTTCTGAATGTAAGAAAGGAAAGCTTGAAGGGCAGAGGGACAAAGGTCAATTTTCAGACTCAGAGCTACTTTGGGGCCACACCCTCAAGTTTAACTACATGATGAACGGTTAAGCCCAATATGTTTATACCCATGGCAGATTCAGATTTGAATTTTTTTCATTCACCCCAAAACTTTGTTTCTGACAGGACCTGAGATGGGTAGCTCTATTAAAAGATGGTGAAATAATATAAAAAGAGTATCTTTTTTTAATAAATGTTGAAAATGCTTTATAGTTTTCTCAATAACCACAGAATTTCTTTTTATTTAATTAGAAGAATCAAACCCTTGCTGTCATTGCTGACAAGCTTTTTGCATGTTTCCACTGGTATTTTGATGACGTATGTCTGGTTAATGAGCTCCAGGTATCTGAGGAAGGCATCCTCACCATCTTTAGCTCCCTCCATCAGATTCTCTCAGACACAATGACAATGTTAGTTCAGTCAGAAGACTTTGGTAAATTAAGAGTACTTTAATCTTGTATTTGCCAGGATTGATCGTTTGTTGAAGTCGTATTTTCCGGGTTAACTGCTGAATCTGTATAGAAATGCTTGCAGAAATGGTGACTGCCTTGAATCTTTAACTCAAGCAGTATGAGGGCACCCAGCTTCCCCAGTTGGCGCCTTAGGTTTCATTTAAAGTTGAAAAATCATAGGGTGCGGCATGGCTCGGCTGTAGAGCCGACGAAATGGCCCATTGAAGAATGTTGACGACGGCGTCCTTCGTCCCCATCCCTGGACACGTGAACTGATGAGGGTCCAATTCAGAGATTGTCAGGGACTGAAGGTGTTTCGGTACAATCCTCTCCAGCGTCTTCATAAGGTGAGAGGTGAGCGCAACTAGCCTGAAGTGGTTTGACTCCTTTGGGTGTGCAGCTTTGGGACCAGGAACCAAGCAGGAGGTCTTTAGCAGTCCAGGTATACCTTCTCCAGGCCAAGGCTCAGGTTAAAGATGCACTGCAGTAAATCAAGTTGGTCCGCACAGTACCTGAGAAGTCCTAAGAGCCTTGGTCTTCACCTGTCCAGATGTGATGAGGAGCGGAGGAGGGTGAGGCCACCTGAGAAGGGAGGGGGTGAAGCTGTCAGGACACAGGAGGAGGAGATGAGGGGGAGGAATGGGCCGGTGGGTACAGCCTGATGTTTGTCTAACTCTGCCATTCTGTATTTAGTTGGTTTTATAATGAGAAAAATACGCCACGCATCATGTGAAAATGCACCTGCTTTCGAGGATGGTTGAAGGAGGAGGTTTCCAATTCCAGAACCCGAGGCTGGCGTCCTGCATGTTTTATGGGTTCCTGCCTCGGCACGGCGGATTTAAAAGCAGCGGATCATTAACGGGCCTCTGCTGGAGCTGATGAAAACCTGTAAAGGTTTTTAAACCATGTGACTCTGGTGCGCTGGAAGAGCAGATGGCCTCTCAGAATATCAGAATCACGTTTATTGCCAAGTAGGTTTGCACTTACAAGGAATTTAACTTGGTGTTGATGGTGCAGACAAAAAAATATATATATACAGAATCTAGAGCTATATACACGGTAGACTGTGCGTTAATGTAATGTAATGTAATGAGGGTGTTCTGGTCACCAGCTCACATGCTGCTCTGCTTCTGGAGACCACAAGGATCCTGCAACCTTTCTTCAAAAGCAGACATTGTTGCAACTATTTATTACTTGAGGCAAAATACTGGGTGAGCGGCCACAGACCTTTGTGACCTCCCGGCTGGATTGCTATATATTGGTGTGAGTGGGTCTTTAATTACGCATCTGCAGATGATGCTGAAAGCTGCAGCACGTCTTTTAATCAACACGCACAAGTCTGACCACATTTCATCGGATTTGGATTCACTTCACTGGCTGCCTGACTATTCTAGGATTCATTATAAAGTCATTTTATTTGTTTTTAAGTCTTTAAATAAGCTCAAAGGGGACTGGTGCCTCCTATAGCTGGTCCTAAACTCTGCCTCTGTACATTAGGCAGGTATCCTTCCTGGACAATTATAAATCTTGTTTCTCTGACTTTTAATATTTATCAGGGTGTTGGTTTTATTATCTTATGTGTGTTTCTGTCTGTGTTTTCTTATTTTGTTAATTTTGAATTATATTGGTTCTATTGGTGTTCTCTAGATTTAGCTTTAATCTGGACGACACTTTAAATACTTTATGAATAAAGTTAGAGCAATAAACATTATATATAAATATTATAGCAGTTTGAGTGAATGTAATATTATTCCTTCATGCAGTGCCTTACTTTTGTATTAGGTTGTTACAGTCGTATTCAATAAGTTAGAATATCAGTTAAAAGTCCATTTACAGGAAGCCTTTTCAGCAAAATAAAATCCTTTTATCGTTTTTCATGTTGAGAATAGACAAAATCAATTTCTACACTAGGACAATAAAACAATTATTGACCTAAAATGTGAATAATCATTTTCCTTTCTTGCAAAATACTTGCAACATACAATATACAATATACAGACTTGGCACAATAAGGATCTGTACAAATTCCTTTTCTCAAAAAATCTGACTTATATGTTTAATGTATCAAGATATTATATGTTTATTGTTTAACAGGGAAAACAGAAGAAATGACAATATGTGTATTTTTATGTTCTTTATTTAAAGAAAATCTAATTTTTGAGGCAGTGAACACCTTAAAAGTGATGATTTTGACACGTCTGGCAACACTTTTGGAAATCTTTGGTTTAAATCAAAGGGTATTTTAGTGTTAAAATTCAAATCTCTAGTACTGCACAGATGGTAGAGACATACCCAAAGCTTTTTTTAGGGGCCTCAGAGTAAAGGTGACTCAGATGCACAAAACGCCTTTTGGATTGATTTAGTTTTGCTTTTTAAAACTTTTTAAAAGCCTAGAGTGTTGTCCCTGACACCTCACAGTTATACACGCATTTGTGCTGGTCTATTATAGGAGATCCCAATAAGATACACTGAAGTCTGTGGTTGTGATAGGGCAAGGAATCCCAGAATTCCCCATGGTGTTGTAGTTTGACAGCTCAGAAAATGAGCAACAATATACAATTATGCCCCGAAGTGTTTCTTCATGGTTTAATTTTCCTTCTAGCGTTGATCCCTTTTACTTAGTTACCCGAGTATTTTGTATCTCTGAGGTGTCTAAAATGTGAACGGTGTGTTGGAATTAGGGTCTAGAAACTTTAGGTGGCCTAACTCTTCATCAGAGGAAACAAGCAGCAACACCAGGGAACAAAGAGTTAACTTTTCCCTGAGCGTATCATTTCCTGCTCTGGTTTCCTGGGTATTCTGTCTCTCACTTTCCTGCTGCTGGAGAGGGGCTGGACCGGCACTCGCTGGTAGGTTTTGTCTGGCTGCCGGTCTCATGCACAGCGCGACCTTCTGCTGTCTCTCACCCGCTGAGCTGAGGAGGGAAACCAACCAAACCGCCTGGACTTTCCTTGCTGTATAGTGACACCAAGCCTGGCCGCTTGCTCTCATTTAGAAAAGGTTTCCTTTTCTTTTCTACTTGTTTAAAAATGAATCGGTTGTCCATTCAGGCTGGCCTCGCTTCACAAAGACAGCAGTTGTGCCACAGCTTTTTGTTCTTTGTTGGGGTTTCGTCACTTGCTGAAATCTTTATGCGCCGCGTTCTTTATTGTTTTGCTTGTTGCTTTATTATATTAGGATGTAGTTCATGTTTTCCCATCTTCAATTACCTCCAATTAATTGTAAAACATTTCAAATAGTTTGTTTATTTGTGGACATTTGACTGGGAGTTTCATTCTGAAGTCCGTTTTGATTTTAGTGATTCATAGCTTCCTGTCCACATCCTCTACTCTTATGTGTCATTTCTTTTCTATAATTAAGGAAGTTCCTCTCCGCAGAAGTGCCAGGCGCTCCTGCTGGTTTTGCTTCTCTGCTGTCACTAAAAACAATCATTTGTGTGGTTAACGGTGTCGTTGTCTGTGGGGTTTTGGGGAAAAAGTGGAAAAAAGATTTGTCTGAACGGTCTGTCACAGTTGATAAACCAGTATTTCTGACTTCGGGAGCCACATCTCTGTGCAGGAGCAGCTTTGAACAGCTGTTCGTTTCATCTATTAGCCGAGCCAAGTCAAGAATCAGGCATTTCCTTCATTCCACTGCATTAAGCTGAAGTTCCACAGCTGTCTTTCTCAATCAGTTCACAGCAACTCAATATTTCTTGTGACTCCGTGTTTATCAATGTTTTTAATTCAATTTGTTAATTTCTCTCCTTGTTTTTCTTATAGACCATCGAGACTGCTCCATCCTCTCTGCGCTCTGGCAACCTGAGTGCTCTTAAGAAGCGCTGGGAGCAAACAGGAAGCCAAAACCAGGATAAAAAAAGCCCGGTTCCACCTCCAAGCGGGTCCAGCATTCGCCGCAGACATTCAGCCCTGAGCAGGCCGGCGCCCATCCGTGACGAGCCCCCGCCTGTGAAGAATCAAGACCCACCTACCGATCAGGGCGGTCAGCGCGCAGCCAGACGCGTCCAGCAGCCGGCCGCAGCCCCGGTGGGTGAAGCGCAGAGAGGGATGGACAGGGAAGAGCTTACAGACAGAGGCAAGCCTGACACCATTGTGGAGGAAGTCCCCACCAGCCCACGCACCGTTTCTGAAAAGCCCCGAGTGCCGCTGACCAACCTGAAGAATAAGTTTGAGAAGGGAGAAGATGCCACTGGGAAGGTAACGCTTTACCAGATGATTTCTGTTAATACACCTTTCTGCACTATCTCAAAAAAGACGCCATATTTACTTTGCGGCCATCACTGAGCGGACCCTGTGTATTTAGCTGATGTTGAACTTACAGTACCTTGCAATAGTATCCACAGCTATGGAGCTTTTTCCTTTACACAGGGATTTTTACAGGTCCCTCTGTGCTGTGGTGGGCTCAGTCCAGATCTTTGATACAGGGGGTGTGAGTCTGAATCCCAGCTGCATCAGGAAGGACAGGGAGCAGAAAGGACATGAAGGGATAAACACACAAAACAGTGTATATTTGATAAGGATTTTAAAATCTTTTACAGAAAAAAAAATGAGAAAAATTGTGCTGGACATTCGCATTCAGTATTTTCAAAAAGCATCTTTTATGGCAGTTAAAGCTGCAGCTTGGCCTGCAGAATATATTGCTGTATGAATAAATGACTTGCAGTACTTGGATCACAAAAAGGTTGCTTGGGCTGCAGTGACTCTTAGCTGATCGTTAAAGTGTCATGCATTCAGGCTCTATGCCAGTTATATGTGTGGCCAAGTTTGATGTTTACTGCAGCACAAAAGTGCTTTAGAAGGCAGCGAGGTGCTATGTAAGTACATTAAGAATTTACATGTTACCCACGTTTGCAATGAACCACAAGCACAAAACACAGTTTAGTTTTTAATTTATCCCAAGTCATTTACGCGCATCACATACCACCAGGTTTGGATGTGCTGAAAGGTGAACCTCGGCCCCAGTCTTAAGTCTCTTTTGCAGCATCTAACAGGTTTTCTTTCAGAATTGCCCTGAATTTAACAGAAGCTGTCCCACAGCATGATGCTGCCATCACCATGTTTCTCTCTTCATGAGAACAAAGCTCAGAGGTCTGCACACACCAGCTATATTTATACTGGAGTTATATTACTCTTAGGTGGACTCTATGCTCTAATGAGGTTAATGCGCTCAATCGCCACGTTTTTTTTTTTTTTTTTTTTGGTTCTTTTAAAAGGATAATTGGAAAACCACACGTCATTTTCCTTACATTTCCTTTTCCTAAAATTTGAAGATGTGAAAATGATTTAGCAAGGTGCTGCACCATTGCATAACGTTATGAATCACAGACATATTTAGCCTAACTTTGCCATAGATTTCAACATCCCTTTATGCTTCTAACTTCCCTTCTTGCTTTTTCATACATTTCTGAAGCCCCTTTCCTCTGTGAAGCACTTCCCTCATCAGTTTCTACCGTTTCCAGCTCCATTCTTTCACTGTAGCTCCGTCTCTCACAGCCTAGTGCAACAAGTAGTCCACTCTTCGGCTTCTATACCAGAGGAATGCAGAGACATTCCTGTCCAAGGCCTGCCTCAGTCTTCGCAGGATCCCCTCTGTAAAGCTACCGTCTTTATTTTGGCATAGTCGGCATGTTTCAGAGCTGGAATCCAGTGTTTTAGGGGTTTGGTTGCTTTATTTTATTTTATTTATTATATTTATTATTTTTAACCACAGTCAATTTATGTTGGACCGTTTAAATCTGCAGCGTTTTACTCACGTTATTTCACTGTACTCCTATATGTTTGGCTGCTATTGTTCTCCAAGTTTGTTCATTTTAACATCGTCTAGAGAAAATGTACAAAAATGGTCTTCAGGCACATATGTGGGCCGATTAAAATGGCTCAAACTCTCTATCCTTAGAGACCGTGACGTAGTGCAAACGGCCACATCCATGCTGTGCTTAGTGAAGGACACAAGAATCGTTTCAATTGTTTTGCCTGCAGATGGATCAAATGCAGACTGATGGCAGTCTTATCAGATCCCAGCTGTCCTTGTTATTAGGAGATAATAATCAGATATCTGCCTTTTTTTCTATGACTCACAATGTCTGTCAGCGGCTTCTAATGGAGGAAGCAGTTTGCAGCACCTGGCAGAAGCCTTCATGTATTCCAAGTGTGCCGTGTCTTTGTAATGCAAAAAAATAAATAAAAATTATATTATATTATATTAGCCACGTGCATCTATGGGAGAATCTGAGGACAGGACAGCTATTAGTTGTGAGTTTGACTTTTCTTTGCTTTCTGGAAGAGTAGTGAAAGAAGGTTGTATCCCATTTTGTCAGAAGCCAGGAAACAGAATTTCCTGGCAAGAAGGTGCTCAAGTCAGACGAGACCAAAACGTAACTTTTCGGCCAACACACAAACTGATATGTGTGCTTCAAAACTAACACTTCACGTCACCCTGAGCGCTCCATCCCCAGAGTGAAACATGGTGGTGGCAGCAGCATGCTGTGGGGATGGACAAGGAGGCTGGTAACAGTCTAGGGTATGAAGATTTGAGCTAACTACGTAAGAATCTACAAAAAAAAAACCTTGAGACTGAGGCAGAGGTTCAACTTCCAGCAGGAAACCGACCGTGAAAATCCAGTCAGAGCAACAGGGGAAGGGATTAGACCACAGCATATTCAACAGCTGGGATGGCCAAGTCAAAATCCAGACCTGCATGAAACAGAGAATCTGTGGGAAGACCTGAAAAAAGAACGTTCAAAGACGCTCTCCGTCTGACCTGATTGAGCTTGAACTGTTTTGCAAAGAAGAACAGGTAAAAATGTCAGTCTCTAGATGTGTAAAGCTGTTTCACAAACATCCAAAAAGACTTTAGTTGCTGCCAAAAATGGTTCTAGCTAGTATAGACTTAAAGGGGTCAATACCATTACACACTTTTCAGATGTTCATTGGTTAAATAGATTGAAGTTGTGGTTGTAGTGCGACTAAATGCAGACTAGCTAAACATTTAATTGTTATTTCTCTAAACTGTACTATTCAGATTGCCAAATGACAATTTCTGTCTCACTAAATAAAACAAGATAAAAAAAAACTTTTTCACTGTAACGATTTAACAAATTCTCAGTATGAAGCTACCACCACACATTTTCCATATTTTAGTATTTATATTAAAATAAAATATCAGAAAATGTAGGTTCTGGACATGGATATCTACATGAATCTAAGGTTAGATTTCAATCTTTCATTTTCACGCAAAGCTTGATGACCTATAAAGATCTTTTGTTGAGTTTACAATGGAGACGGTTTGGGTGGTGTCTGCCACTATCAAGAATTGCACAACCAGACCCACTTTTACGATACTTTTGAGGAGTGAGTAACACTTGAGTTCCTGTCGTCAGCAAATTAAGGAAGGAAAACCAGGGCTAGGTCATACATGCATTTACAGCTCCACTTGCATAATCTGGGTCTGTCTCCTTTCTTTTAGGCCGGCAGGTCAACAATCAAGAGTACTTCATCTGAGGACTCAGAACATCCCATCAGTAAGCACCGATGGCTCATTTAGTTCTGCCAACATTTGTTGTTTTTTAACATCTAAAGACTGCAGTCGAACCATGTAAGAAATCCACAAATCTGCTTCAGGTGCACCTGGGTTGAAAAGGTCTTCGTCTGTGAGGGAGAAGATGGCCAAGTATCAGTTTGCTGTTGCTAAACAGGACACCAGCTGCACTGTGAGTTCAGACACATTTCAAGTCACCTGAAACAAACTCCAAAAAGATTACTGCTATTTCAACTCTATAAGAAAAAAGTAATCTAAAATGCCTTGATGTAAAAATTTTGTGAATTGGTGCTTAATTATCAGCACCACAGGCTGCACAGGGCACCAGTTGGTAGCACTGTTGCCTTCCAGTAAGAAGGTCCTGGGTTCAAATCCCAGCCTGGGTTCTTTGTGCATGGGGTTTGCATGTTCTTCCTGTGCATGCGTGGTACTCCGGGTTCCTCCTTCAGTCCAAAGACATGACTGAAGGGTCAACAGATCTCTCCAACTTGTCCTTAGGTGTGAGTGTGGTTGTTTGTCCTGTTCCTCTGTGTTGCCCTGTAATGGACTGGCAACCTGTCCATTATACTTCGCCTTTCGCCCAAAATTAATAGACTGAATATGCCATCACATATAAATTGCAACTTGATCTTCACTTACGTAGGCCGTATTTTCATGTGGCTGAATTCCCCATATAGCTCCTCGTATTCCCAAACCTTCTGGCTGTAACTGTAAGAAAGCAAAGTGCGTCTGAAGTCTTGACTTAAAATGTCTCTTGAAGACCACATTTGAATTTGTGACCACTGTCGGGGCACTACGAGGTTGGGATTAAATCAAAGATAAAATGCTGATTCAGTCTGGCATAATCGTAAATGAAAGATCAAATCGGTGCTGTTGGTGATCGATGGTCAGAAAGCAGAGAGGTGACAGGTTGCATAAGGCTGCAGCTTCATTCCTCTGCACGTCTGTGTTGTACCTGCAAACCTGCAGCTGGGCCTCCTCCCTGCCTGCAGCAGGCTTGTGAGTGGAGACGAGAGAACCAGGCTGCAGGAACAACTCGGCATCTCAGCTTTGAGGGTTATGAGTATTTATGTTGTCAAGCTTAAAGTGAGTGAAGAGGCATGCGGTATGAATAACCCTGAGAGATATTTGTGTGAACGCACACACCCACAGCAGTCACCAAGCTCTCACCTTCGAGGGTAAATGTCACAACTCTTCTCTGAAGGAAAATGTAAGGTTTGTCGTGTAAAAAAAATAAATAGCATTGTTCAGTTCAAGGTTCTCTAAAAGGGAACACCTATATGTGGAAAACTGGATATTTGGTCAAGATAAAAGCTTTAGGCAGTATTATTTATGCATGCCTTTATGAAATCATTAAACTGCTATTGGTTCGTAATAAAAAAAGTAATATGAAATAATTTTAAGGCGCTGATTTGAATAGCCTTAAATGATCATCATACATCCTATACTTTAATCTCACTCTCATATCTTTTTGAATTGATAAAATATAAAAATGGCCACGTTTTAAAACAGGTGAGCCTGTATTACACTTAATGTTTTATTAAAGGTTTTGATTTTTTTCCTATTGGTTACTGTATTGTTTGCATCATTTTCTATCACTTTCTCGATATAGATATTATAATTTCTCCACTAAAAACGTGGTTTATTTCTGTGTTTTCCCCAGGCTAAGCCCATGTCTGCTCCAAAAAGATCAGTGTCTCTGAAAATCAAACACTCTCCAGCAGCTGAGTGCAATGGTAACTTCTTCCAGAAACCAGAAGATAATGTTTCATTTTTTTGGGTTGTAGCATAAGATGTACAGTTCCTGTTCCTGTTTTTCCCACTGGCTGAGCAACATCAGAGCTGATTCTGCTTTTTATCTGTTTCAGGGGAAAACACCGAGCAGCCCAAAGGAGTCGGGGTGGGGCAATTTGACATCAGACAATCAGGAAAATAGATTGTTGAGTCCTCGCTCTGCATGAATATATTTGACTTTGTTTATTTTTGCAGAGATTTCGGCTGCCGGTGAAGGAAACATGCACCGGCTGTCAGAAAACCGTGTACCCACTGGAGAAACTGGTGGTTTGTGAGCACATTTACCACAAAAAGTGCTTCACCTGTTTTCACTGCAACACAAAGCTGAGGTAAGCTCCTGCCTCACACCTTTATCTTCCCTTTTGACTTAATGTTGTATTTATGTTTGTCTGATAATGTAAATGTGTCTCAGTTGATTAGAATATTATTTAAAAGTTTAGTCCCCACCCATCAATCCTCCCAAACTCTTGATTGGGCTATGCCTCATAATCCTTCAAATGCTGCAGTTATCCTTGTTTCCTGTGCACCTTGTTCAGACACACTTTTTCCTTCCACTCAACTTTCTATTTAAATGCTTAGATGTCAGCTGTCATGTCAACAGCTTTCCCCACGCTAGTATAATCTACACACGCCCCACATGTAGAATATATATCTATATATCTATACACACACACACAGACACACATTTGTTGGTTTTATGTAATGATCTAATCTAATTTCTGAAATTAATTAACTTTTTAAAAACTTTTTTTTTCATCCATATTTGTTGAGGTGTCTAAATATTGTGTAAATATGCTTTTAGCAGGATTCCTATGCAGTGTGGAACAGTAGGGAATTTGACTTCAGTATTTTCTAGATCTACATAAATTTGATAAACAAAGTGAGAAGCTTACTTACCAATCCCATTGTCTAGATCAGGGATGTCTAAAGTGCAAATTTTGCCTTTTAATCAAGACAAAATACGTTTTTCAATTCATTTCTCAAACTTGGCTAAATACTGCAGGTGTTTTCGAAGAAAGAACGACACAAATCCTGTTTTTATTGCTGAGAATCGACTAAATTATTTTCTACTTTTTCAATTTAGCCCAAAAGCATTAGTAAACTGGACTCCTTTGTTTTAATAAGGTGAACATGCAAAACAAAACCCTTTTTAAGTTTTTGGATCTAAAAAGATTTACTCATCCCTTTCCTTACAAAAAGATGTATTACTTTTTTAAATTAAAATATTGCACGCTTAGTTTGTTGTTGAGCAGGTGAAAAAATCCTTTTATATTTTGTGTCATTGTAGTTTTGTTTTTTTTAGGACTTTTTTTCTTTACCCACATGACAAAAGATTTGGACAGCACAGGTCTAAATATTGTCCTTCCACCGTTGTTTCCGTCCTTCTTTTCTCTATTATTTTTACCTGCTTCCTTCTATTTCTTTCTTATGTCCTTCTTCCTTCTGTATTTCTTTAATTTATTCTGTCCTTGCTTACTTGCACCCTTCCTTTCTTCCTTCATTTTTGTGTCCTTCCTACCTGCCTTGTACCCTTACACCTTTTCCCATTTGTACCATTCCTCCACCATTTCACCTTTGTGCCTCATCTCAACTCCATCCATCCTTGGAAAAGTATTTCTTTACATGAAAAGGTTTTATGAGGGCTCTTATAAAATGGATGTTCGTGTAAAATAACACGCTTGCTTCTCTGTCTCCAGTCTGTCAAACTACGCTTCTCTGCACGGTCATTTCTACTGCAAGCCGCATTTCAACCAGCTGTTCAAGGCCAAAGGGAACTACGACGAAGGCTTCGGCCATCGCCCGCATAAGGAGCTGTGGGAACCACGAGATGATGGAGACGAAAGCGAGGAGGCGCCGAAGCCAAAAGAGCCCCCAGTGGTGGCGAAACCGGCGGCTGAGAGCGCGTCGGAGTCGCAGGCAGATCCGAATGGGGAAACGTCCCCCCAGGTGAAGGTCGCAGACCTCGCCACCTCACTGGAGACCCGCACACAGACGCGTGTCGTCTCTGAGGAGAAGCCCCAGGCTGCAGACCGGCCCGCTGAGAAGCGCAAGCTGAAGGTCGCCTGGCCTCCTCCGGCTGACGGGGGAAACTCTGGAACAGGACCGCTGAGTCCAGCCGCGGAGGGGGCCCCTTCGACCAGACCGTGGAAAGCAAAGTGGCCCCCAGAGGACGAGGTGCCCCCGTCCTTCCAGAGCTCAGAGCGAGCTGAGCTGAAGAGCCTGAGGAGGAGCACCTCTCTGAAGGAACGCTGCCGTCCTTTCACACTCGCTGCCAAACCGAATCCTGCAGCCGGCGCGGGCCCCAGGGAGCCCCGTCGTCCACTCAAGGGACTCCTGGAATGGAGGGCGTCGTTGGATGAAAAGCAATCAACGGAAGTAAGGTCCAAAGTAAACAACAAACAGGAGGAAAAGGAAGAGGAGAAGAAGAACCAAACACCAAACGGAGGTGTGAGCACCTCGAAGGAGGAGGAGAAGGGGAGTCCGACTGAAGATGAGGAGGACAGGAGGGAGCAAGCGAGGAAGGAAGCTGTAAAAGAGAACCGCTCCTCCCAGGATGTGGGCTTCTGGGAAGAAAACAAAGAGGGGAGTGATGCAGAGGAGCTTAGTGCTGAGGATATCATCAAGAGGAACCGCTGCTATGACGACGACGATGACGACTCCATGGTTTAAAAGCACCTTACAATTTCACTTCCAGAAACCCCCCAAAAAAACATCTTTTAGCTCATATATGGATCATTTATTTAGCTTTTCCAGATTTTACACCTACAGATACCAAAACTACACTAGCTGTCTGTGAATTAAAGAGCAAATATTTTATTGCTTTATTTTTTATGTCTGTTATATTTGTAAACATTTGCTCTTTGGATTATTTGCTCTGTAAAATGAAGAAAAGCACTAAAATCTGTTTTTATGACTATTTGATTTATTTTTATTTTGTTAAGCTTTCCAAAAAACCTGGTACAACTCTCGTCGTCACTCAGGGATGAAAAAGCCAGTTGTTGCCCAGTTTTGTCCATGCCTTCATGTTAGATCCTCTCTTAACGCGGCTTAACTCCAGATTTCTGCTTTGGACTGCTTTTTTATTTGAAGTTTAAATGTTTTAGCTGTCAAGACGCCAGCTGCTTTAAATGTGATAATTTTCTTTCTTTTACCGAAGATCTGGTTGATATCCACACAACGCTTGAATAATAATTACTTCATTACTGGGTTGCATATTAGGAAAATCTGCAATTCTCATGAATTCATCTCTTGAAATGGAAACGGACCAAATGAGCTGCCAAAGTTTCAGTGTAAAATGGTTATTTATGTCGTCTCTAGGGGCCTTTCAAGTTTAAAGGAACATTTTCAAATGTAACCCATGTTGTATGTGAAGCATTTTTGGATAAATTTTTAATTTGTGTTTGCACAACAGTTTGTCTTCTTGTGATTGTAGATCGCACTCTGTCGCTGAACCAGAATTAAAATAAACTACATGGAGCATCCAGTGCCAAGTTTCTGCTGTGCTTTATCTTCTATGGATACAGATTAGATAGACAGACTTTAAAATAAACGCTGCATACTATAACCACTGAGCAGTAGTTTGTGCGGTTTAGAACACGCCACCCCTACAGTCAACCATGGTGGTGTGAGCGTCATGCTGTGGGATGCTTTTTCTTCCGCACAGACAGGGAAACCCGATTATATTTGATGGGAAAATGGATGCAACTGGATACAGGGGATTCCTGGCTGTAAAGCTGTTAGAGGCTGCAAGTGACTTCCAGGATGATTACCCTACAATGCAGTCAGAACTGCAGCAATTAAACATTTGTGTGTTAGAATGGCCCAGTCTAAACCTTGACCTAAAGCTGAGATTTTGGTTTCCAGATGCTCTCCAATCTGACTGGAAACTTGAGCTAATTTGCAAAGAACGGGCACATTTCCAGTCTCTGGACGTGCCAAGCTCTGCACTGGTGGCGAGCAGATCCTTCAGTTGAATCCTCTGTAGGAGGCGGCAATCAAAGCCCCTTCTTGGGTGCCCTGGTGGATCTGAGAGCAACCTTACTAGCAGCAGCATCCTTGATTTGATGCAAAGTTATGACGTTGGCACATTTTCTAGTGGGAAATTAACCCAGAAAGGCTTGCAGCTGTAATTACAGCAAAAAAGTGGTTCTACAAAACACCTGCTAAATTTAGAAGTTTTCAAGTGGCTGTATTAAATAGAACATTATCTCTATTAGGCGTTTTGCTCTTTAACACAAGTATACCAAGCAGATATTAGCTGCTTATTGGCTCACACTGGGCGTCAGCATTTAAGCTGGTTTATTTTTCCTTGGTGAAAGTTTAGTCGTCTTCTTTCAGCATGCTGACTGGCAGTGTGCAGCAACATGTGGGGGAAGGGTAGCACTGTGTTGCTCATCGCTTTATACATGCAGAGAAATCTGCAAGCTCCAGCACTTTCTCTGGCGTCTCATTAAAAGGGACTTAAAAGCGTAGGAACGGTACGACGTAAAATTTTAGAGGGTGATCCGGTACAATACATGGAAAAGAAGATGTAGAGTCAACATGGTAGTGACTTTAAATATTAATTTATTAACATTTTTGGCATTATTGCGTTAAAAAAAATAGAGGACAAAGGAGGAAAAAAATACAAGGATATATTTGAACTGAAGATAAAGATACTGCAGACGTTCAACAGCAGACCAGTCGATGGTCTCGTCGTCAACAGTAAACAGAAAATGTTAAAAAAAAACATACAGGACAACACCCTCTAGTGCAGGGTGACGTGATTTGATAAAAAGCATTTTCAGCACATATATAGCAGCGACCCAGCATCAAATAAACCTGGAAATAAAACTAAAAAAATATTTTTTAAAACTTGCTCAACCTTGATTGATCAAATATTCCAGCAGTGTGGACTCGTGTCGCTCATTCTTTGCACTGACCTTACATTGTCCGTGTTGATCAATCTCTAACATAATTAACACAAATCCTCTTTCTGAGGCCATTATTTCAGAAAGGAAAAATGCTCAACATCTCCCACTAGACAGACTGCTCATTAGGTCTCACGTTAAGACATTTAAAAAAAAAAAACAACAACAACATACAGATTTCCAGGCACGTGCAACTGTAGCTGACAAACCAGTATTCTATGGTGATAAACAAGACGAGTGAGCCCCTGAATGTTGACACCATCACTGACTAAAAGCCTCTTTAAGAACGCATTTCTTCACAAATCCACAAAGAAAATTGTCAGAACAGATTTTTTTTAACAGGTGCAAGAATAAGGATTTTCAACCTTCACGGAAAACACAAGAGAATAAATGTTTGACTTTAAGAAGTGGAAAAAAAAACGATGACTAGAAAATATTGAACAATTTTGCCATAAACAAGCAAATCCAACACGGGAGGGGGAAAAAAGAATCACAAAATTCAAAAAGAAATCTTTGATTATCAAATATACCTGAGAGCAGCAAGTATGGCTTCAATTTTAAAGTAACTGTTTAACATAATTATTTTCATTTGGAATAAATGAATAAATGACATAATTCCCCTTCGCAGTTTTTTCTCATGTTGATTTGATAACAACCCCTAAAACGCTCCAATGCTTTTATTCAAACAATCCCCAAATTTTCTGCTTCTTATAACAATTTCAAGTTCAATGTTTGCTTCATTCATTTACAGTCATGTGGAAATTCTTTTTGTTTTTTCTAGCATATTTGGAGGACATTTAGGAAGAAAGAAAATAGCTTTAAAAACGATGCTGGAAGCATGGACAACCCCACATTCATTCTCAGTGGAAATGGCTAAAATCCTACACATGGCCGTCACATCAGCTACATACGACTAGAGCATCGTTACCTCAGATAGATTTGTGCTGTTTAAATCTGAGCCGATTTAATGTGCTCCTGGTTGTTGGAGTTGGTCAACACCGAGGAGATGTAGATGAAAGCGCAGCTGATGAGTCTGGTCAGGCATCAACCAAATCATTTCCATCAGTCCCTCCACGGTACGGGAAACAGTCCAAAAGTGGAGGACATTACAAACAACAACCGACGTGTCCCTGTCTGGCTGTCCAAGCAAGTTTATCCTGAAAGCAGACCGCAAGATGCTAAAAGAAATCCCCCAAAAGCCCTAAACTGTCATCAGGGGACCTACAGAGAGGCTCTCGCTTCTGGTTACCTTTCATGCGAGTTGATCACGGAGGAAATGTTTTGTCTCTTAGAGAAACATGAAGGCTGGACTGCAGCTTGCCAGCGAGAACGTAAACCAAGGCCAGAACTGGAGTAAAGTTCTTTGGACAGGTGGGCTGAGTTATCTGGACACCACAACAGAGGACAACCAAAAGACAGATGACTGTAGATAGCTTCTGTTTATCAAGTAAACAAAGTTAGCTTTCTGCATTTACGAGTAATCAAATCCCTTTCTTTCCAAAAAATAATATTTGAATTTAATTATTTTTTACTTTAAGTGAAAAATCCCCTTTTATGTGTACGGGTTAAGGCTAAAAGATTAAATGTGAGAGTAATAATTGGTTGTTTCACCCAGATGGGAAATGTTTCTAAGTAGAAAAAAAAATACATTTAAAATAATGTCAAAAACATATATAAACAAAAAGTAAACACACCTTTGTGATAAATTATGTGTAATTATTCTTTGGGAATATTTAAAATCCCCAGAGGGAGAGAGAGGCTCTTGAAAACACTTTTCAAAAGTCAAAATATAAATTTCCTCCAAGTCAAAGAAGGAAACACCGACTCGCCATAAGATCCAAAAAATCTATTTAGCGGAGAAAATCTGATGACTTTTTGCATTTCAACATATTCTGAGGGTCTTAAAATAAAAAGTGAGTACGCCTGAGACAGTCCAACTTCTGCTTAGTATTTGGTGGAGTTTCTGGGCATTAAAATGCCTTCATCATCTGGTCGGCGAGGACGCAAAAAGCCGTTTTCCTCACGTAAATAAGGTAGAATCTTTGGGATTCATCCAATACGTGTGGTTTAGTTGAAACGTTCATGTTTCAGTAGCATCTCCAGCTGGGTGGAAGTGATACCGGAGCAAGTCGGAACGCCCTTTAAAGCTTTAAGACTTCTTATTGCAAGACAACAAAACGATCAGCATTAAAAATTGTTTGGATTTTAACAGCTTGTTATTGCACTTTATTTCCTCATAATAAACCTGAAACCATTTCCTCCGACCACGCCGCGTTTACGTCAGGAAGCGACTCCCACTGACTGCATCACAGCGCGTCGTTTTGCTGACTTAGAAAACGCTGAGTCTCACCACTGAGTGTCAGTATTGGACCAGCTGCCAACACATGCAGTCACAGTCAAAAGAAAGTACACCCCCTTGAATTATAGGGTATTTTTTTTCCATTTCTGCATCATCATCGTGTAATAAATAAATCACATTTGTAGTTTTGTACACTTGAGGTTAAGTTTAAATAATTTCAGATAATCTAGTAACACATTCAAACCTTGGAATAGAGGGTGTACTTTCTTTTAACCAGGACCGCCTTATTTAGATTCCTGTCGATGCGTTTGTTGATAAAGGTCTCCTCTATTCGGACTTTTACATTCTAGATTAAAGAACCCTTTTTTTTTGGCATTTCATTAAACGTCACCCTGCGCGATCAAACCGTCAGAAACAACATTTCACTCCAAAGTCAGCAGCCGCTTACAGTACGAGAATCCTGATTATAAAGCTGTTTCTGCAGGCACAGCTGTCATAAAGACCTTTGATAAGCCTTTCACGAGTTTCGTCAGCATGTAAAGTGATGTTTACGTCATAAAGGTGCGGCGAAGATCTGCAGGAAGCATCCATCGTCCCAAAGGTTTTCACTTGTCCCCGTTCTGCTTTCAGTCAACCACTGAGGGGGTGCAGTTCAACTCGGACCTTCTCTCCAGAGCTCATCATCCCTATAGTGGGATAGAAACCGCTGGGTGGTAAGGCCACTTCCCTTTTTCCCACCACTTTGCCGTTCCGTGTGAAAAACACCTGTTCCAACACAAAAGCAGGAAAACACAGCAGTGTGAAAATGTACTAAAAACATGAGATACTAGTTTTATATTCCTGTTTTCTGACAGAGAGCCTACCATGACCTTCCTCCCCTCTAAATCGTCTCCCTCCTCCTCCTCCTCTTCCTCCTCCTCCTCCTCGTCGTTGTTTGCATACAGGTTGTTCTGCACCGCGCTGGGTCTGGAGGCCACGTCCGGGTCCCAGTCGTCTGCATCATCTGAAAGAGCGCCATCAGGAGGACTGAGCCTTTGGGTGGATGACCGGTGAGTCATGAAAGCTGTGAGAAGCAACGTGGCGTCGCTCACCTCCGCCGTCCGTGCTGAAGTCTCGCGGGAACATGATGCCGCAGCCCATGGTGTCTCCTTCCAAACAGCGCGGCCCGAAGGGGTCCCCGACCCCGCTGCCGTGGAACAGCTTCCCGTCGTCTGCAAACAAGGAGGACGATAAAACCTTCACGCCGCTTCAAGAGGTAACACGGATGGACGGAAGGGAATGAGACCATAGCTTCACAACGCACAGAGCGGCACATGTAAAGTGTTTGTTTCAGGTAATTTAGATAATTATGGCTCACAGATAAATGGGAAGCAAAACCTTTATTTCTGTATCAGATGGTTTTTGATCCAGAAATGCAGTGATGGAGAAGACTGCTGACTTGACTGACGGATGTCCAGCAGACAGTCACCGGCACCTTCCACAAAGGGCGTAAGCCGACACAGGACACGGCGAAAGTAACCGGCTGTTGTTAGAGAACACTTCAATGGAAAGTTGAGTGGAAGGAAAAAGGAGATCGAGCAACAGAGACAACTGCAGCATTTGGCAGGATTATGAAAGCCCAGGGAAGCGTGTGGGGATAGTCGCAGGTCTGGAGTCGGCGCGCCAAGAGCCACAGGAAGATCACCTCATGGATATAGTTTTAAAAGGGCCACATTTGTGAGTTAAACGTCATTCTTTACTGATCCTATGTAATGTTCAGATTTTCTACAAACCTGGATTTTAGGTTTTCATGAGTTATGTTATTATTGTCAAAATTAAGAAAAATAAAATGGCTAAAATACATCACTCTGTGGTCTTCCTTTTGAATTGAGCTACTAAAATAAATTCACTTTTCTGTTATATTCTAATTTATTTAGCTATATTCCTGTTTACAGGAATGGAAAACTGAGCATCTCATCTGCCTCAGTCAGACTTCCTACAGAGCACGGATCCACCAGCTACTTTCTGCTAGTATTTCCAACAATAACAACCAACTATTAACCAATGTTTCTCCCAGCATGTTTCCTTAATCTGTGACGGTTGAGCAAATATGATGATTTAGTCTTCCAGACAACATAATCCCAAAGCAACAATAGTCTTTGATATAGACCGAGTTCCTCCAGGCCCTCTCAGATCTATGATTTTCTATATTCTCTGATTTCTTTAGGCTTTTTTTTTTTTTTTTTTTACTATTTTTAAATTTCTGTGTTGTGCCATCTGTGGACATAGAAGTTGCTGGACTTCTGCTCTGCTTTTTCAAAAAGGTCCCATTACGACTTTCACACAAATGAAACAGGGCAATTCATCTTAACTTGTCCTTGGGTATATTTTTAACCTGTAATATTTGTATTATCCTAAACGGTCGATTTTTGATTTTATTGTGTGTTGGCCTTTAACTGTACAACGTCCTTGATTGTCCAGAAAGGTCGTTCTGAATAAAATGCATTATTCTTCTTATTATAAAAGAAGATCAGGATAAAAGGACGTCTACTATCTTTAATAAGGGAATCCCATCACATCCATTCATGACAGACATCCTGAGATTACCAGAAATACACAGATACTCAAGTGGTAAATCCCCCTTTTCACATTTTGTCACGTTACGACAAACTTCAACTTGCTTTATTGGTTTTTATTTGATAGACCAACATCGGAGCACCACCCCTGGATAGACGCTGCTGATGTGGGCTGTTCTATAGAAAATGAGAGGGGTGCATTTTGTGATGCGTGGCTGAGAGCATCGATGCGCATTATCAGACCAGAGCACCTCCTTCCACGCGTTTGCTGTGACGTCTTTTGGCTTTCTTTATTATCCGGTGGATTTCTTCCTGCCACTCCTCCTTAAAGCACACATTTTTCGGGTGGATGACTAACAGCTGTCCTGTCGACATGCTCTCCTATCTGAGCAGTAGATCTCCTCCTTGACATGTCTGCTCTAATCCTTGGTCTTCATGGAGCTGTCCCTCAACCTCAGAGGCCTTCACAGAAGAGCTGGATTTATCCAGAGATTAAAGGCAGATTACCACATAGCATCCTAATAAAGCACATGCTACTATAGTATGAGGCTTGTGGCTGTTTTATTTCAGGTGCCTTGGTTCAGACACTCAACAGCAGGAATAAAGGCCGGCACCATTGTCGTCGACAGTCTGGGTACACAGGAATCAATCAGAGGCTTGGAAAAGAGAAGATTGACCCTGCTGCCCCCGCCCCGGTCATTATGGTCCCGCTGAGCTAGTTTTCACATGTCCTCTTGGTTATGTTTACATCCATCCCAGCGCTAACCAGGCAACAGCCTGTGCCGTCATCCAGCCGGTCGCCAAAACACTCCCGACTCTGCATCCAAGTGCTTTTAGTTCGTCTGTTGTGTAACAGTATTCCTGTGTGAGTTCATCCTTCTCAGGAAGTGAGAAGTACTGAGTTTCACTGAAAGTGTTATTGAAACTGCGCTGAAGTCTAGAATCTATAGAACAAGAACAGACAGATCAGAAATGATTCACCTGCATGGTAAGCTATGGACCCTTTGTTCCAACCGGGGTGTTTGTCCTTTGGGTAGTCCTGCAAAGCAAACGACAAATTAGCTAAGGAAAAAATAAATATTAAGTGTCTCATTAAACCAAGACAAGCTCTTACACCCCTTTGAGTGCCAACATGAATCTTAGAGAGGATTTACTGCTCAAACAGAAAAACTACCATTATTCAACACGTGTTTCTAGGTTCTACACAGTAAGGGATGATTCAGATTCAGTCCAGCCTTTGTCTGCTTTTACATTGATTTTATTTAATCAGTCAACAGGTTCCAACAGTGAAGCTGAACTAAAATCAATAACGAAGGATGCAATATAAAATCCTTATGGATAAAATATGCAACACAAGTCACTGAGTGATGCTAAACACATAAGAGGCATTGATCCTTGCAGGGATTTCAACACAGAAATTAAAGGAGCATAGTTTAAGTTTCAGGATTCTTGCAGAAGTCTGCCCCCTCTGGTGACAACTTGAAATGACACCAGTGTTGGGCACGTGTGGGAGAAGCATCTGCTGCTGCGACTGCACAGGTCTTTTGTTTAGAGGCGTGCTGTCTTCTGAGGTCAGAAAGTTATAAATACTGAAGTTAGCCCATATTCTCTCGCTAATGCATGGATTACGGCAGAGACCAGAGGCTTCAGCCCAAATCACTCTCTCATAAACTGCCTAATCCAGCCTATAGAGGCAACCGCCGTAAATAGAGGATAACTCCTTTTACACGTCGGGTAATTTTAAGGGGATGTATGTGAAAGAAAATAAATAATATTTAACTTCAAATGTTGCACTATGCGCCTTTGAATGATTTTAGCGTAGCGTACGAAGCTAAACAAACAACTGGTGCGGCCACAGCACCAAGGACTGGCCAGGTCCAGGTGACTCAGAAGCTTTGTTCTGAGGTCTGGGTTCATGCTTGAGAACAAGCTTCCTCACAGGAAATGGACCAGCCTAGAGGAGGGGGCAGCCAATGAGTAGCGGACCTTTAGGTAACATGAGAGGGATCTAACATCTAACAGCTAATCAGGTAAAGTCGGGCATACACTGTACGATATTTTCAATCGTGGTACTCACATACAGCTCAAACTGTACGACGAAGCCGCAGGGTTTAAAAGTTCACCGCTCACAATATCTGTTCTTACTGTGCGGCCCGACGCTCTGATGCGACCTGACTGCTCACACTGTACGTCTGAAAACCACACGTTGGACTCAGCTCCGTAGGGAGATGGCGCTACTCGGACTCGTCTATCCGGAAGCCCAATGTCAACAGTAGAAGAAGAAACAGACGGAAGTGTCGATGCTCGCTGTTAAATATGAGGTTCTCTAGAACGAAACGCGCTGCCTTGGCAATTCTATGAGTTGCTCCTCCGTAGTTTGACTCCATGTCACACGTACCGCCGTCATGCTTCTCTCTGCTCCTATGTTTTCATCTGAGAACAAGAAGAAGAAGAATTCCCTTGTTTGGACATGCTAAGTGCGTGAGGTTGGGGGAAATCGGCTCGTAGACGGTCGTAACTCTGCTTCAACAGCAGGATGCGCTCAAGATCGCTCACGAGGGCCGACTGAATGTCAAACATGCCCAAAAAGGGCAAAAACCCGTACAGTGTACACCCGGCTTAAAGGAAGTCTAAGGTTAGGCAGAAACATTAATCTCAGAAAGAAGCCTGATAACAAGGAAGCTTCAAGGTGATTTCAAATGTGGGTCTAGCATAATCAATGACTATCAATGACTTTCTGTGATTGACCCTATTTTGTTTGTATGTTTTTAATTTGATATAAATATACAAAAATTTAATAATCATTTTAATTGCTATGATCTAGTTCAAGTTTATTTATGTAATTCATATTTTTGTAAAAGGTCCTGTGAGTGTGTGATTTCAACTTGTTTGCATTTTCTTGCATTACTATCCCAGGAGCGGCCGATCTGCCAAAATTACTCCAAGAGCGCATCAACAACTCATTTCAGAGGTCACAAAAACCCAGAACATCTAAATCCCTGCGGGACTCAGGTGCCTCAGTTAAGATCAGTGCTTATGACTCAACAATAAGAAAGAGAGACTGAGGGGGAAAATGGCATCAATATTGGTAGAAATCCAAGGTCAGAGCCATGCATGACAAAAAAAATCCCCACAACAAACAAAAGCAAAAAAAAAAAAAAAGACATCTCTCACCATTTAAAACAAATATTTTTTTGCCAAAGACATCAGGGACATATATTGTGTAAACTGTCAAGACCCTGATGTCTTGCATTAAACTGACAGAAGCATAAATTCTACTCTACCAGAAAATCCTGGAGTGGCCTAGTCAAAGTCTGGGCTTACGCTGTTGACAGCTGCAGCAGCCAAGCCGGGTTTAGGGGGAACTGATTTTTTCCACTTAGGCTCAGATCGGTTTGGCTATGTTTTTATACATAAAAGAAATTACCATTTGAAAAATGCTTTGGGATCTTTGTCTGATAGTAATTTTAATATGATCTAAAAAAATTATAGGTGTGACACAAAAAACTTTTTCACAGGTCTGAATAGGTTCATGAAAGGGTTTGTTGACAGGTGGAAACTGGGAGTAGGTTCAGTACAAAGTGGTGATGGCTTGGTAGAGAATGGGGGGGCGGGGGGGGGGGGGGGGGGGGCACGAACTGGCAACAGAGGAAAGACTGAAGTAAACCAACACAAATAAACACAACAGACCCGCTGACACTTTCCCCTTACGGAGGGAAAGGGGAAAGGAATCCACCTGAAACAATCGCTCATTTATCCAGAGTACTCAGCCTCTGAGCAACTCATAACCACTAAGCTCATGTTACCCTGAGAGTGTAAAAGATGCCATTGTTTTGATTTTTTTTTCAGCAGGAGGTAATGCTTCCCATCAGCAGACTGATGCGCCTTGCAGGAGAAGAAGTGAGGAATGACCATCTGATGGATTTATAATTCCTCCAACTAACCGCAGTCACGGTAAGAAAAACAATTCCTGGAAAATAATCAGCCAAATCACAGAGCCCCATTCTCTACACCGTCTGACCCGAGGGCACAACATGCCCGCACAGAGTAAGTAAGAGCAGAGGCAGACGGGGCCATCTCAGCGTCAACGGCGTCTGCAGCAATAATTCATCCTCTCCCGAGCTGTGGGTGCTATCGCAGCTGGCGAAGCCGCGCTGTGACTCTGATGACTGATGCTCAATCAATTAGAGCCAAACAGCAAGCAAGCAACGACATCCCATTTCATAACGTTCATATCCACACACACACACACACGACACGGTAACTGCCTCCTCAGCAATTACTGCGGTGTTTTATTTATATTAAAACAGGATGTGCTCAATGCTCACGATGATTTCATTGCAAATATTAAACAAGGCTTATTTCCAAAATAAATATCACTTGACACCTTTTCATAAGTGGGAGAATTAAATAAGACCGTAACACCAACTTATTCTTATTTCAACACGCAGGGAACATTTCTACTGAAAGTGATAAGAGAAACTGAAATAAACAGACAATCTGATCTTATCTCTTTGCTAACGTTGCCGTTTTGAACTGTAATCCCCTGCATGGTAGATCAACATGTAAGTGGAAGAAACAGCTTTTGTCGGAAAACCAGACATGGGGGTAAAATGAGACAATATTTGCTCAGTTGTTAGCGTTTCCTCCTTCGGTCATCCATCACTTACACTGGAAACACTGAGAGCAGACGTGCATACGAGGGAGACGGCTGGCGAGGTGTTTGAGGAGGAAAGAGAACGTTTAATAAAACAGTGAGCGTGTGAAGTAAAGCCACCCTCGTATCAAAGTCGGTGACGTGCCGACTGAAAGGCAGGCGCTCTTACCCTGCGTGCCAGCCCCAGGGCGATGTAACACTTCTCTCCAGCGTCTGTGATCTCCAGCTCGTAGTAGTGGAAGCGAGGGTTGAGAGGTCGACGAGCCTGAGCCAAGCCCACGTCCACGATGCTCTTCCCTTTCCCCGTGTACTCCAGCAGCTGCGGATACGAGACAAGGAAAATGTAGACCAACATCAAGAGAAACAAGACAAGTTATGCAAAATCCACCTATTTACCCCTTAAATACACTTTGTTGTGTACTTGCCGTTTCTAGGAGTGGAAAAAAATGTGAATTTAGTCTCCCTAGGAGCTGCGTAGACCGCTTTAGATTTTGTTTGGGTCATATTCTGCAAGCTGTTCAGTTTTTATTATTCTCCATTATGTCTTTTTTACCAATTATGTCTTAGCATTTGCAGCAGATCTGCTAAACAAGGTCACGGACTTCCGATCTGCAATTTTGACTTTACCCTGCGATTTTATAGACCAAGGTGAAGGACGCTGAAGCTACAAGTGGATAAGTGAAATGCTCGATTTTTCAATTCAATTTTATTTATATAGCGCCAATTCATGAAACATGTCATCTCAAGGCACTTTACAAAGTCAAGTTCAATCATATTATACAGATTGGGTCAGATTATACAGATTGGTCAAAAAAATTCCAATATAAAGAAACCAGT
The DNA here is from genome assembly GCA_037039145.1 of Fundulus diaphanus. Classification (NCBI taxonomy): domain Eukaryota; kingdom Metazoa; phylum Chordata; class Actinopteri; order Cyprinodontiformes; family Fundulidae; genus Fundulus; species Fundulus diaphanus. The sequence goes on from CM073126.1 coordinate 29,784,455, forward strand.
TGATTGCTTCAAAGTCCCGACAAGCAGCATTCACTCCTGGAGAAGCGTAGAGCCACAGGGAGAGTCGTCTGCATTGTCCATGGCTTTGCTGCAATCCCTCAAACTGAGCAAGCATGAAGCGACAGTGGAAAGAAAAACTCCCCATTAACGGGAAGGAAAAACCTCCAGCAGAACCGGGCTCAGTATGAACGGTCATCTGCCTCGACCGACTGGGGGTTACAGAAGACAGAGCAGAGACACAATAAGAGAGACAAAAAAAGCACAGAAGCACACATTGATCTAGTAATCTGTTCTACATTAGATGGTAGTAACGGGTGAGCCGTCTTCTCTGGATGATGTCAAAGTTAACAGAACGCCAGACCAGGTGTACCTACTATGAAGGTAAAAGAGAGAGAACAAAAAGTTAAAGCAGAAATGACAACACGTAATGCATAATTGAAGAACAGTAGAACTCTATAGAGTGAGAAAATTAGATCCCGACGTCCTCCAGCAGCCAAAGCCCACATAGGTAGCTCAGGGTAACATGAGCCACTCTAACTATAAGCTTTTTCGAAAAGGAAATTTTTAAGATTAGTCTTAAAAGTAGACAGGGTGTCTGCCTCACGGACCAAAACTGGGAGTTGGTTCCACAGGAGAGGAGCCTGATAGCTAAAGGATCTGCCTCCCATTCTACTTTTAGAGACTCTAGGAACCACCAGCAGACCTGCAGTCTGAGAGCGAAGTGCTCTGTTAGGAACATACGGGGTAATCAGAGCTCTGATATATGATGGAGCTTGATTATTAAGGGCTTTATACGTTAGAAGAAGAATTTTAAATTCTATTCTTGATTTAACAGGAAGCCAATGAAGGGAAGCTAAAATTGGAGAAATATGATCCCTCTTGTTGATTTTCATCAGGACTCTTGCCGCAGCATTTTGGATCAGCTGAAGACTTTGAATTGCATTTTGTGGACTTCCTGATAGTAAAGAATTACAATAGTCCAGCCTTGAAGTAACAAATGCATGGACTAGTTTTTCAGCATCACCCCTGGACAGAATGTTTCTAATTTTGGCGATATTCCAGAGGTGAAAAAAGGAAACTCTGGAAACCTGTTTAATATGGGATTTAAATGACATGTCTTGGTCAAAAATAACACCAAGATTTTTTACTTTATTACCAGAGGCCAAGTCAATGCCACCCAGATTAAGTGATTGGTTAAGAAGTTTATTTTTTGAGGACTCTGGTCCAAAGATTACAACTTCGGTCTTGTCAGAATTTAGATGCAGGAAATTTAAAGTCATCCAGCTTTTGATGTCATCAAGACATGACTGCAGTCGAAGTAATTGATTGGATTCATCAGGATTTAGGGTTGGGAATTGAAAATATTTTCACGATTCCGATTCCCTTATCGATTCTGTGAAACGATTCGATTCCTTTTCGATTCTCTCTTCGATTCCAATTTGGGGAAAAAAGGATAACAAACAGTTTGATGATGAGCATCAACTTTGTTTACTTGACTATCACACGACCTTAAAAACTAACAAGGTCAAGATGTCCACAGCTAATGTGCAACTGGAGTAACATTTATATTTGTTTAAAAAAAAAAGGAATATAAGAACAAACTTAAAATACAGTAGATGAGTTGAATGAAATAAAATCGAATTGAATTGTTTATAATACAAGAAAATGTAAGTTTGTTGTGACAGCTGCTTATTAATCTCTCTTTAGATAACCTCAGTCATCTCTCAGGCATCCGTTTAATGAAAAAGCATTACTGTACAATTTTGGGAAATAAACTCATCGCTCCCTGATTTAAATAAACGAGCGTCACCTTTCTCTCGGTCCCTGAACTGCTGAGCAACTTTGTAGCATGTTTCATTACATCCAATGCAATAGCTAGAATCATGTAAGAATTCCAGCTACCAGTAGTTCTAATTAAACATGCTAGCAATGAAGGGCTGGATTAACGATAAAGGCACACTCCCTTAATAACCCCAAAGAGAGGTAGGAAACTGGTTTATTTCCAGAAATAGCATATGATTTACTAGGCACCACATTAAGCACAGCCAGTGATGTAAAACTAGCTACTTACCACCAGAGCTGCCTTCCATGCTGGTCGTAACTTTAGCTTCTGTCCGGTAAGAATCAAAAACACGGCATTCGTTAAATTGTATGCCATGTTGTGTGCGCAGGTGTTTCTGCCTGTTGGATTTATTTCCTCCCGCGGATGTAAATGCCACTTTGCAATGATTCCAAAGCGCCTTGTTGCCATCTTTCTTTTCTTAAAATGAAGCCAAACTTTCGACCGTGCCATTTGTTTTGTTTTGCTTTTAGCCTGGTCACGCCGCACTTGCTTACTGAATGCCGTGTGCGTAACTTGCGTAAAAACGTGACGTAACTTGCGTAACTTGCTACCGTCGTGCTGCTCAGAGCCGGAGCAAAACGGAATCGAAAAGAGAATCGTTAAGCGCACTGCCAAACGGTTCCATGGAATTGGAAAATACGGAACCGGTTCTGAACAGGAACCTGTTTTTGATTCCCATCCCTATCAGGATTTATGGATAAATATAGCTGAGTGTCATCAGCATAACAGTGGAAATTAATCCCATGCTGTCTGATAATTTTGCCGATCGGAAGCAGTTAGGTGCATTAATCCTCACAATGTATTACACGTCCCCCAGCATACAACATAAATGGCTGAACAGGGTGAAGTGGAAGACTCTGCGACCTGGAGGGGGTCGGAGTGTGAAGTGTCCCCCTTTACATTTAAAAAGACAGCCCTAAAACGAGTTGCTCTCAGGCCACATCCACACAGAGGCGCAGTCTGTAGGCTGGTTATGCGTATAGGGGTGTTACGACAGAGGCGCCACGGGGGGGGGGGGGGGGGGGGGGGGCTTAAAACCTATCCACTCTGGGAGCTGCTTTCAGACGTAGTCGGTTTCACGGCGCCTTCGTTATGACGGGACCCCCCAGCCGACAAAGAAGCTTGTCGTATGCAGCCAAACCCAGCTTCGTCTGGACGGGGCCTCAGACTGTGCTGAAGGCCCGTGGAGCTGAATTAACGAGGAATTCAGAGCGAAACATTGCAGTTCCACTTTATATAGACCACAACTGATTGACTTCAAAGTGAAAAGGAAGGACTTAAAAGTCTGATTTGTCCCCTTTAAAGGTATATAGCCACGTTGTAGTAGCCTGGCCAGCCAGACTGACTTATGTCGTATACACTGCGTATCAGTCTGGTTAGGAGCTGGTAGAGCCTGATTTTAAAGGCGGGACTAACAGGGTCATCAGGTTAGAACCAACTGGATAACTATGGATGTGCCGCAAAAAAAACTCCAAGCGACGCACTCTGGGTTTTTTTTCATTTGTAGTCTGCAAAACATGTCATGCCATCGAGCAAACGCTCCAGTTAACAACTTTTTGCTGTTTTTGTCTAAAGAAAGTAGAGGATACAGGGTGCACTCACATGCACTTTTTCCAAGGACCCAAGCAACAAAAATCTCCGTATGCATCTTAACTGCAGAGAAGCGCTGCTGCATTATGGGTAATTCTGGCGCTGAGAGTGAAGCATCATAGACTTCTGCCTCCCGCACTGTTATTGGTCCGGTCTGTGTTAGGCTGGACAGTATGGAGCCTTACCAGACTGACTTATGCTCCGTGTAAGTCAGTCTGGCTGGCCAGGCCAACGTTATATGCCTAAACCAAAATGACCAAAATCCAATTGATTATGATAAAATAAGGCTATATACTCCAAGCGTCCGTCTAGATAGTGTTTTGATCGTCCATCTTGAGCCTAAATAGAACCCGAGCATCGGGCACGATAAACTGACATAAACAGACGTGGCGTCATCTACTGGCAGGAATGCAGAACTATTAGAAAGCCAGATGGTCGCCATTGATGCAGCTACTAAAGAAGTCCCTGCCGTGCTGTGATGCCTCACGGAAAACCGACAGCTCGGCGAGGTCGAAGAGGAGGCCAACCCGGCCTACTCCTATTTCTATTTCCAGTTCCAGCGAGTCGTCCCCAGAGCCTCCTTCCACCAAATCGAGGAAAATCACAGTTTCGGCTTGTTGACCAATTGTACTCATGCGCAGTAACGTAACCCCGGTAGCATCATATTGTAATTGTAAATATACACAGAAAAGGCTATATTTACTACCAAACAGAGCAAAAACAAAGCTTAAAAGACAAAAATAACAAATACTGCGCCAGCAGGACAGGATAATCTTTCAGAAAAACTTAATCAGAGTGAGTGACTGGCGTATAAATTTAAAAAATGTCAAATAATGTGAATATGTACCTTTAAGATAACTGCTGAAATATAAGAGCAGCAAGTCCAAAGCAACTAATTTTACTGCTTGAAATAGTGCTTCTGCTCTGTATTAGTTTCCTTTACCTGCAGTAGAAAGACATCAGCTCACTGTGAGCTTGTTGGAAAGTAATTAAACCCTCCAGAGTGTTGGAAGCTAGCAGCCAGTCTGGCATTCACATCCTGCTTCAGCAGCAATTTGAGACAATTCAAAAGAAAAACATTCATATTTGCGGGATAAAATGCTAAGCTATGTACACCAACTTCAGTAATGTTTTGGCTGAACAACATCCATTTTTCTGAGTGAAAATACATCAGTTGCGCCTTCGGGCTGCGTCGATCTGCCAGATCCGCTGCGACTTGTCAGTCCGCTCCGGCTCCTCTAAAACAGAGTAAGCTTTTCCCTCCGTTGTGCAGCAGCATCAAGTATATTTTACTATGCTCCTCTGCTCTCCAGGTTTCATAGCTGACAATTATCCAGACTGACTCTCATTCACCTGATGAGGCAGATTGGTACAGGCATACGTCTGACTAACTTGTTCACTTCCACCAGCCTGCAAGGATCTACTTCATTTCCCCACAAACTTCTTTCTGTAGGATAAGGGAACTGTTACACATGATAACTTCAAAGAGAATACAAACTAAGCCTTTCATGTTAGGCTCTTCTATCTACACGAACACTGCAAAAAGGGAACTAAAAGCAAGTAAAATATTCTTGAAAAAAGTGTATTTGTCCCTGGTTTGAGCAGGTAAATAAGACGATCTGCCAATGTAAGGAGCATCTTTACCCTAAAACAACGTAATTAGATATACTGCACTTGAAATAAGATGATGGAGATGAGTTGTTCCTATTTTAAGTGCAAGTCCTGGGCAGCTGGGAATACTTAAACCTGTATCTCAGAAGATAAATGCGGAAAATTATTTACAGGATAAATGATTTTAAAAAGGCTTAGATGGGAGTGTTTCTCTCTCTGTTATGACATTGGCAGCAGAAGCCGGTGCTTTCTTTACCCAAACATTTTCACAATCACTGCTGGATTGTATCAATGTACTTGAAGGTAAGCTCAGTAACACACTGTCATATGCATCTTGAGTGGGTTTAAAAAGTGTTATTTCTGTCGGGATTTAAAGCTAACAGAAAATATGAACTGAAGAGGATATAAACTAGATGATGAAATAAAATGCTGGGGAAAAAAAATAAAAAAACAACCTGTGAGAAATGATTAGCATCCCACTACAAAGCTCCATGCTAAGGGTGATGATTCTGAAAACAGGGCTATCCTGGAGGAAAACCTCTGATTAAATGCAAACGACTTAAAGACTGGAGCGCTGCTTCGCTTTCCAGGGGATCAACAACTCCAAACAGAAGTCAGCAGGACGGTTTAGATGCAACCATGTTGATGTATTACAGCAACCCAGTGAAAGTCCAACCATAAACCCAACTGAGAACATAGAGTGAGCCTCGAAGATTTCTGTTCACAGACATTTATCTATCAAATCTGACTGAAGTTGAGCTACTTTTCAAAACAAAAAAAAGGAACAACTTGAGCCTGCTGATGTGCTACGATGAAGAGGCAGACTTGGAAGTGTTTCCAAGCTTTGAGCGTCTTTGCTAGGGTTGAGAAACGGCTAGTTGATGAACTTCGCCCATTTAACACAGAACTGTAAATACATATCCAGACTAATAATGTCGAGTCTATTTTATTCGTAACCTTTTTTCTTCTCAACAACGGTGCCATCCGTACTCACAACTCAGTGAGTCTTTTCAGCTGCTCCCTTATTCAGGGGTCGCCACGGCCTGTCGTTACAACTTGCACACAGACTTGGCAGAGCTTTTATGCCGGATGCCCTTCCTGACGTGACCAGGATTCGAACCCGGGACCCCGTATCAGACGTAGACTTCGCCTGCCATACGGCGTAGGGACACTCGCATACAACTCTCATCAACAGAATTAAGGAGAAATCCAGCCCCATCTAAGGCTGATTTTCCTATTTAGAGAAATGGACTGCAGGCTGAAGAAGAGGCCTTTGAGGCTCTTCTTCTAATTTCACACCATATTTGTAATATTTGTCCAACTACCAGCTCCTAATAACAGCCGATGGAGACACTCGCTAGAAGAAAGTCTCCTTCAGGGCTGACAAACCTTTGCAGAGACTCACCGTGCCAGTCACTTTGACGTCATGGAGACGGCTCCAGTCCTCTTCATGACTATCAACTATCATCTGTCCATCGTCATCCTCCACCCTCCAGTCAGCATTCAGGTCCAGAACCACTTCTTCGCCTAACGAGTGCATCCCCACTGCAGGGTAAAGATCCTCAGGGTTAGCTGGGATCTCAACACTGCCGATCTGGGGAAACATTTGGAGACGGGACGTGTTTAGGGACACCCTGTGATGTTTCTATGCGCTGCGTGAAGATTCTGTGAAAAAAAACAGGAAACTTACTTCTTCGCCGTTCTTGGTAAAAAACACTGTTATCTGTCCGTCATCGGAGTCAAACGATATTCCACAACCGATTTTGTCACCTCTGCAGCATTTGGCACCAAACTGCTGTCCAACTGTGCTCCCGTTATAGAGCCTGCAGGGAGGAGTGTGGGACGGATTAAAGTATAAATCTGACAAGTGGCTACCCATGTGAAGGCTTCTCATTATCTACAGACATTAAAAATGAAAAACAGGCATTCAGAAGTTGGAGAGAATGAAGAAAAACTGTCAGATGCGCTAAAAACTGTTACATAAATATACTCCTCAACCTTGTTACATTAAGAAAGCCAACTTCAATGTATTTCATTTGGATTTAATATAAAACAACAAAATTAAAGTTCTGTTTAATATTATCCATTCAGGCGTCATAGATTTTTGGTAAGAGATGAGCAAAAATCAGAGTAAACCGTATTTTTATTGGACATCTGGAAACGACCACAGAGTCGTTGACCTGTTGAGAATGTGCTGTACTGAGCGTTAATGTTTACATGAATTGAGATTAAACAGCGGTAATCATCTTCATATTAGGCAAAGCGTTCGCCATATGTTCATAATCAGGCGTGATACAACGCGAGAACAACCAACGTGTCCTTTCCTGTTGTGACCCACTAACCGAACCATGAAGAAACGACACTTATCGTTCCCTTTTTAACAGAAGTAAAACGTTACTACTTCCACGTCTAGATGGTCGCAACTGAGCCGCAGTCCGCTCTTCCTGCTGAGCGCGCGCTCCTGACGCGGAGGATGTAGGTTCTGTTGGGACGGGACACCAGCCGTACGCCGACCATCTGATCTTCTGACAACGTGTGTTGAGCCGACAGGACGGACTCCGCCGGCGTCCGCGCGGCTCGCAGTAGACGGTCAGTGCTCCCGACTCTGTGAGGTTTCAGTGCTGCCATTCTCAAAAATTGGGTGGGTTTAAAAAGGCAGATATTTTTGCCAAAGCAGGCGCGAGTGTGTTTAGCAAATGCAGAAAAGTCAGCAAGGCAGTGTAATAAACCTGATTTATGTCATAGACGGACAAATTTGCAACCTCTCCTTTAGAGATGTGCCGATCTGGCTATCCGGATCAGATATGGGCTCTGATGTTGACTAATTAGCTGGAGCGGATATCGGACGAATGATGCCGATCCAGCATTCAGATCCAGTCATTTCTTTTTTTCTTAATATGATACACAGCAATACAGTTACAGCGATCTAGTCACTTCAATTAAATGTTTGCAACGTAGATCACGTCATCACGCAGAGCAAACACAGAGCAACATGGAGCGCCGGACTGAGCCAAGTCTGCTGTTTGGAGACATTTCAAACTTGATTCGCCAACAAGTCCGACTGCAACATGAAATACCTGCAACGGCAAAATTGCGAGGTGTGGCGATAACGATGGTAAATTTGACACCACAAACATGGCAATGTATACGGTTTATTCTAGGGCTGCAACTAACGATTATTGTAATAATCGATTAATCGGTCGATTATTTTTACAACTAATCAATTAAATCGGAGAAAAAAATCCCAGTTTTATTTCCATGTATTTTTTTCCAAATAGAACATGTGGACTGAGAGCAAATAGGTACACAAAAACAAGTTACTACTTAAGTGTTTTGTTGCAATAATATTAGGTAATAAATGATTTTGCTACAAATAAAGACGTTTATGTTGACTAGATTGTTAATCAATCATTTAATAGTCAAAGTTGTCTATATGAACAGAGATTTAACAACAATGGTGAATCTGTAAAACTGTGTCAAATGCAGTTTGGTTGCATCTCACTCTTGTTCTAAAGCATCTAGGGAATAATTGGGCATAACGCTGCAACCAGAGCAAAAACACCACTTCTGACAATCAAATAAACCAGCAGCCCATTTCATAGACTGTTTCAGCACAAGCTGCATTTTATGTAAATACTTATCATTCTGTGATAAGAGGCAGACGTCTTGAGAGTCTCACCAAAATTTCATTATTTCATTATGTGTTACATAACAATAAAGACTCTTGAAAGTTAGTTTAGAGCCCTGCTCCTCTCTCCCATACGGTACCTTCACTCTGACTTTATCATCAAATTAAAACTTAAAGCTTAATCAACAAATTATTACCATCAGAATGAAACTGTATTCTGATTGAGAGGGCTGGATTATGATCCATAATCCGATCGGCGTCCATCTAAACACTTGTTCCCATGCATGTGGAGGATGGAGCCGCAGGCTGAGCAGCACAGAACATTTTCAGATGATCATCATTTCCTCCCGCTCTCTCAACAGCAACAGCAGGAGTTCTCAACCATTCAGAACCGGGTGCCGGTCCATTTTATGCACTCAGAACAATCCGAACCAACACACCTCTGCATTTGTTGTTGTTTTTTTTCCGCATGAAGAAGTATAAAACTTCTGCGGTTGTTTTGTGGAAATCAACAACTCTGCTAACGTCAGAGAGTTTCTGCTTTGAATAAATCTTGGTGCGAGTAAACGCACGACACAATCCCACCTCGCTTCGTTTACATCGCTCTGCAGTCAGCCAGCCAGCATTGATGACCGCCTTCAAGCGAGGTAAACGGCTCCGCGATATGGCGAGTGATGCATTAATTGCACGACACAACAAATCAATGCTGAAATTTGTTGCCAACGCTTATCGATTTGTTGCTGCAGCCCTAGTTCATTTATTCACCAGCAGTATCGGCTCGGTATTGGGTATCAGCCGATATTCTAAGCCCAGGTATCGGATTGGAAAAAACTGGATCGGTCCACCTCTACTCTCCATAATGTGTGGTGTGTGTGTGTGTGTTACAAAAATGAAAAGGATAAACACGACGTACTTGCCATCATCGGCATGAAAAGCCACAGAGTGCGGGAGCCAGCCAGGCTGATGTTCCAGCTTGTGGGACTGAGGCACTAAACCAACAGCGATCATCCCCCTCACTCCTGTGTCATTGACAGTCACCTGGAAAGAGCACAAAAACTATGTTATTGAAGGTAAGCACATGCCAGGAGTTGAAAATGCCCTCCATGTGAGACTACACGGTTATGTTACGCCCCAGACGGCATTATAAGAAAAAGAGGAGCTGAGAACTGCAGCTTTAATTGCTGGGTGTTATCTACTGCCTCCAGTGTTGATAGCAAAATTAATCAGATTTCATTTTGAAATGGGTTCGCTCTTGATTACATTTCCTTGTAGGATTCTTCTAAGCAGCTCTGAATCATCTTCAAAGAGAAAACACTTAAAGTGAAAGCGGGCTTTTTACAACTGTCGACATAATTATCTGCATACTGACTATATGACATTATCCTGAGGGAGCCCTATGGGGCACATTTAAACCACAATTCATGGAAACGAGAAGGAGGGAACTTTTAGGTTGTTTCCTATGACCCCATCTGACCACAACGGGTTCTGTGGGAGTAAGCCTGTGTTTCCCTGTAACACGCAGATAAACTCCGAAATCTACGATCAGATCTACAATCAGTACACACTTTTTATATTCTGCCAAGGTCTTCTGACACCTCCAGCACAGCTCCTCAACAGCTGAGTCATAAAAATGAGGCGCCTGCTAAGTTTCATGGGTGAGAACTCCACCACACGTCAGACCAGGCAGGATGTAATTGCAAGGCAAGTTTGAGCACGGCTAACCCAGAAACACTCCTGGGCCTCACATGCTTGTCAAGTACAGTATGTGGATTACAAAGAAAGGAACAAGCACTGGGAAACCACAACGACGACTAAGATAGCTGAGTCACGAGCGCCCAGAGGTCAATAGTTACAGCTATCTCGAGGTCTCTGGGCTGCAACTGTAAATTCTGCTTTCCTTGCTTGTTATGAAGTGCGACGCGGTTCGTTTTTGGGCTTTTCTGGATGTCGGCTGAAGCTTTGGAGTTGATTGTCACCGATAAAGTTTGGCATTCTTTAGTGTCTCAGTACCAAGCAGGCATAGCTTAGGGTCTTAGTGTGGGGTTATGTGCATATTCAACTAGGGACGGGCCTTTATAGTATAGTTTTATCATTATAGTGAAAAATCTCTTATCGTTATAAGAATTTGGATTTATCCTGAAAATGATAAAATCCAACTAGGGGAGTCTGAAAACCCCCAAAACTGTCAGTATCGTTATTTTTGCTATTTTCTCCACTGTGGGTTTCTTGAGAGCATCAACATCAATAAATTCAGAAATATAATTAAATGCAGTTGATGTATGCAATTAGGTAATAAAGTTATATAACCAGTGTTCAGGTGAAACATATTTAAAATTTTGTTTTAATATAACATTTTTAAATCTTTTTTAAAGGACTGCAAGAAGCTGTAAATAGTCTTTTATCATCACTTTTAGCGTTATCACAACATAACCACAATATATTGTGATAAAATTTAAAATCCATATTGGCCACCCCATATTCAACACCAGAAAATGTTCACGGACATGCAACAGGTACTTTGGACAATAGCCTAAATTACCCAATGGGTTCATGCGCTCATGCTTAGATCATACACAGAATAAACTGCCACCAAGTGGTGTCCCAAATTTATTTGGAAGGTTTCCTCTGCAGCAGCAAATATGGTGGTGCTCAGAAGTTTTCACACCCTAACCAAGAACATCAGTGTTGCATTTCAACTGTTCTACTTTATTGAGAACAGATGATAAATGCATATCTACAATGATTTTTTTTAAAAACAAGAACAAGAATTTATTTTGAGTTTGAGGATTTTGCCCAGCCTACACGGGATCAAAACGATAGATTATGGTTTAAATATAAATATGTTTGCAGCTAATAATTAGCTCATTCAATTATATTCGAAGACACTAAATGAATCTGAAGGGAAATATTGAAGTAGCTTTCAGTATCCATCTTCTTATCGCTATTTAAGGCTGTGAGCAGGAAGGATCTCCTGCAGTAACTTGTTTCTCAGCTGTTTTAAAGAAGCTTCTGACTCACGAGACGCTTGGTGAGTTGATCCATCCTTCTTTGCCCAATCAGCTCCAGATCAGTCCTCAGAACAGAGCTAGCCTTCTTTACAAGCTTGTTCGGTTATTTTAAGCTCACACGATGCTGCGACCCCCAACAGCTGACAGCAGGCGAGATTGAATTCTGCACAGCGCATTTAAAGAAACTAGACAACATTTTGCAGCAAATGTAGAAGTTGCATCACCAGACCAGTCTGCTGTCCAAGTAAACCCTGGGTTTCCCTTCACCTCCAACACCTCCATGTCTTCTGCTAAGATACAAATTCCTATTCCTACTAAAATCCACAATCATCTCATTTGTCTTGTTCACATTCAGTATGATGCAACTGATACAGACCCAAGTTTCAAGTTTAGGCCACCATGTTTTTAGTATGCTGTTTGAGGTCAGGGCGTTCCAAACGCTTTACATATTCCAAAGCCAGTGTCAATCTTTGTTTTGGGATCCCTGTCCTGTTAGTCTCAGGTTCAAACATCGAGCAACTGAGCTAAGCTGAAGTAGAGGAAACTGGAGGTAACCCCCCCCCCCCCTTCAATATTCCACGTTGTGTATTTATCAATATGATTCACAACGAAACAGCACCAAAGCAAAATGCTGCCACCACCATGCTCGACAGTCAGAACTGTGTTCCTAATTGCGTAAACAAACGTTTTTGCTATGAATAAAGCATAAAGCTAAAGTAGGGAGCTCTGAGAAAAATACATTTATACAAAAGTTACCTACAGCAGCTTTAAGTACAAAGACCAAACTCCCTCACTTTTAAAAAATAATAATGATTGAATGGCAGCATGGAAGTAAATGTGGTGAGCTATCGCTAACTTTTAGTTGGGAAGAATGAAAACTATCTGAGACACTTTTTCATGTGACGCTTGCTTACACAAGAACAATCAATTACTAGCTAATGAACATTGAATCTGTTACTATCAGAATAATAAAAACAGAATAGTCTTCATCAGGTACTAAGGCTATTATAGTCTAACCTTAATTCCACAAAACACATCACGGATTCCACCATTTCATCGTTAATTAAGCAACAACAATGGCAAACTAGAACAGTTGTGAGAAAAAGTGAGCACACCCTTTCTGTTTCCAGTTGATTTAAACCTAAAGTTGACGATGGTACAGTCAGAGAAAGACTAAATAAGAACGTCTTGTTTGAAAGGTTTTACCGGAGAAAGTAACTTTTTCTTTAAAACATAAAATGGCAGCTTGTTGCGTTATGCGGCTCGATTGAGGGGCGCAGTGTGGATGTAGTGATGCGTCGAGCTAATAACAGCTAGCGCGTTGGCTATTTAGACCGGGAGGTTTTCTCCCAGACGGGAACTTTACTCACCGTTTTCTGTCACTCTCAAACATTGAGACGCATTTAAAATAAACAGACGACGCTTAGCCTGGCAGGGGGCCGAATAAAGGCTGGTGGCCCCCCAGGCTTATAATAAGCTGGGGAAAGCCTGCTAATTTGCACACTTTAATGCACAGTATTCTACATCATCCTGTAAACTGACCACTACCTGTCTTTTTGACTTGAGCATCAATTAACTTGAACATTTCAACTTTTGCTTATGACTATCTGCACCATTCTCAACCTCTCAGGGAGTGTTTGTCTGATCCATTCATGCAATTGCACAATAATTTAAATTGTCAGTAAAGTGGCTGCTGTCTTTTTTCACTCCAACATTTAAATCTATTAGATGCTAAGGGCTATTTGCAAGTATTTAGCTGCTCAGGGAGTGTTGTTGGTGCAGTTAACTATTTGAATATTATGTCTTCTTTGTTCCTGCATGTTATGTGTGAATCTGTGCGAATTCTGAGCCGGCGTTTCACCAAAACTTCATCACGGTGACGTAATGACAATAAAGGTTTTTAATTAGGATCATTTTACTGGACAAAAATGACCAGGGCACCCTGTGGAGCCACTGAGGCCACCATGAACTTCTCCATATAGTAAACTATTCTTGTCATAAAGGAGTCCACCTGCGCAGCATCTGAGCACAGCTGAAGTTACATAATGCAATAGCACAATGAAACCAAATAGAGCAGAATATCTACAGCCAAACGGCTGAAAAGAAGAAAATAAAGCTGGTGCAATGACCTAAAAAGAATAAGAGCTCTGAACCTGAGTAAAATGCTGTGGCAGGACCTTAAGAGAGCTCTACATGGACAAAGGTCAACACACCTCCATGAAGGGGAGTTGTAAACACGCAGTGGGCCAGAACTCCTCCAAAGAGATGCGACTGACCGACAAAGTCATGCAGACCAAAACTACTTATTAGGTACTGACTAATTTTGGGTTCATCTTTGATCATAGATTATGACCGTGTGGCATCAGTTGCACTTCCTTGTACACTTGAGGCAAGTTATACATAATAACAGAATCTGTTAGAATCTCAGATAATTTTAACCTGATCCAATATGTACAATTCTAAAAATGAGAGAGGGTGTACTTTTCCATCACAGTGATAGCGTATCACCTGGTGAGTAACACAAGAACTGCTGTTTTCACATTAATGGATATATGCATCCTGTTGTACAAGCACTAGAGAAAACATGAGTCTGTGTGAAAAGAGGAGAAGAAACCATTTGGTCTTACTTCGAAATAGCGCCTCCTTTTCGACAAAGGTCTCGCTGCCACAAAACAGCCGACCTCGTCTGAATCCCCATGGTACCTAAAGATCCAACGGGAACACGACACAGTTGTTACTCCAGCTGAAAGCCGGCGGTTTTCTCACTTTCAGCTCACAAAACGAGCCTTGCTCGTCACCATTACCTGAGTATGTCACCGTCTCTTGACATATTCCTCCACCGATCCCGGTAGCGCACTGCTCGCACCTCACGAATTTCTCGATTCCGTCTCCTCCAGTTCAGAAAGCGATAGTGAAGGTTTATGTCGTCCATGTCTGACAATCATCCCCAGTCTGAAACGCAAGTAGAAAGAACGGACACAGGACTCAGTCGTGGTTCAAAACATTAAGGTTCAGAACAGACACAAAGCTTTACATCCTAGAAGAATATAAAATAAGGAAAATACACTTGTATTCCTTTTTTAACACATTTAAGCAGAGAGGCTTCGGTAGTGGTCAAGAAATTTTATGTACATCATTATTTAGCACAATTTAAACAAATACAAACAATTGTATTTTGAATTTCAATAAAATGCTGGAATTGAGATCTTTCACTGTTAGACAACACTCCTCCTCCCTAAAAGCCAGCTAATAACGTTGACCTCAACATGATCGCAACTGTTGCTCGACAACAACAGGGTTAAGGGTTTGATCTTTAGGCCAAAGCCTTCCCTTTGAGCAGTTTCAGCTTTTTCACTTACATTTAATCCCGTCTTCCAGAGACGAGTACAGGCCTGGACATGGAACTGTTTCCAGACGGGTTTCAACCCTGAGATGGTCACGTTTTTCCTGCATCCTACGCAGGACACCTATGATGCACATATGTACTGTCCTACAATAAGGGAGTCTCCCAAAAAAACTCACAGCATCAATTCAGAAAATCTAAACAACAAAAACAATCTATCAACGTTGTAAACGATCTGAGCACAAAACATTCAAGTAAACGCAGATTAGATCCAGCTAACTTTTTATTTGATTTTGTTTTATTTAGGGAGTCTGTGACTGGCTTTTTTGTTCCAGTGGCTGTATTTATGATTATGTAACTCCCTGTGGTGTATAACTTAATATTTCAGGATGCGTTTCTTTTTTAAATCCCTGCTGAAAATATAAACTAAACGTATCCAGAATTATTATTACTCATTTTCACATTTTTTCAACCCTGAATTTAATAATAATAATATAATCATCTTTATTTTTATTGCCACATACATTCCAATGAAATGTGTTCTCTGCATTTACCCCGTAGGGAGCAGTGGGCTGCCGCTGTGCAGACCCCAGGGAGCATTCTGGGGCTAAGGGCCTTCCTCAGGGACCCAGAGCTGCAATCTGTGGGAGTCTAGTAAGTCGACAAAGCCATGTCTGATCTACCTGATTCTTTTTTACTCTTTTTTTCCTTTTTAATTAACCAATGAGGCTGTTTTAAGGATGCGCATTCAGAATATTGTTTATCGTTACCGTCGAAATGTTGTGTTATCGTGATAAGAAATTAGATTTATTGTGACAACAACAAATCCAATTAATGATGTTTGAAAACCTCCAAAACCAACAGTATTGCTTGGATTGTTATTCTATTTTTTTTTTTCAATTTTATTTAAAAAAAAACATCAATAAATTAAAACTTTTTTTTCATTTTGAAATGAAAAAATATATACTTCAGTTACTGTGTGCTGCTTAGTGATAAAAGCCAGGGAGCATTCTAGGGGCTAAGGGTCACTCAGGGACCCAGAGTGGCAGTCTGTGGGAGTCGAACCCAGAACGAAAGCGTAATGCTCTAACCACTAGACCACCACTCCCCAAGACTGCAGAGAAGTTTTAAATAGTTTTTCATCATCGCTTTTATTCTTATGTGAAAAAAACACAATATCACAATATACCTTCGCTAAGTCCAGTAACACATCAAATTTTATTTATATATTTCTCAACCCAATATCAGAATTTAACAATGTTTATTAGACAAATGTTAGACAGATCCTTTAATGAATGTCATTTGTTGCTAGTTTTAATGGTAAAATAACATAAACACTTTCGGATGAAAAAAAAAAGATAGTTTGAAGACATTTAACTGACATTTAACCTACCTATGAAAATAGTTAGAAAGTTAACCAAACAGTTGCCGACAACAAAACGGAGTAATTATAACAGTTGTGATTTTGGATCACAGTTTATACGGGTTTCAATTCAAACTTGAGCGACACAATTGAGCTTTTAAAAAGCTATAGTTGTCCTAATTTCTACCAGTGTCACTCTTTGATATTTTCCCCCCACATTTTTGTCCCAGTGGGATTTTATGTTATAGACCGACACAAAGAAGAACATAGCTGTGAAATTGAAGGAAACATTATTTGTTATTTAATCGCTTTACAGATGTCAACTGACTAAAAAACTGTTTGTAACTTATTCAGAGTATAAATGCATCTGTTCTAGAAAGGCTTCAGAGGTTGTCAGAGAACATCAGTGAACAGACAGCATCATGAAGACCAAGAAAAGGTGAGATAGAACCAAAATGTTACTGTTTGGCTTATATGTAAAACACTGTGTGGGGAAATGAAACGCTACTGCACATCACGCTGGAAGCACAATCACCACTCTGAAACATGGAAGTGGCAGCATCATGCCATGGGAATGCTTTTCTCAATGAGAGACAGAAGACCTGGTCAGAGCTGATGGGAAGATGAAGGGAGCTAAATCTAGGGTAGTGCTCAAAATAAACATATTGGAGGCTGCAAAAAACTTGGAAGTGGGACGCAAGTTCACGTTGTATCAGGACGGACCTAAACATAAAGCCAGAACTAAATTAAAATAGTTTAAATTGACACATACTCAGTTGTTAAAATGGTCGAGACGAGTAGATCTAAATTCAAAAGATTAGCCACACCACCTGTTTGCAAAATTAGAAAACTGATTTCCACAGATGTTCTCCAACCTCTCAAAGCAAAGACTTGCAGCTGTCGTTACTGCAAAGTGTTGCACATGGGACCGTATATAGATGCCCACCTCATTTTTCTGACGATTATTTCTATACAAAATTAAAACGTTAACAATCATGCATCATTTCATCTCAATTGACAATTATATGGTACTTTCTGTCCTTCTAATCTATTAAACTCCCAATTAAATACATACAGGCTCTGACGTAAGGAAAAAAAAAAAAATTTTAAGTTCATGGGATGTGGATACATTTGTAAAGCACTGTACAGATCTTTATCAAAGGAAATAGATTGTTTTAAATAAAACTCTTGTGGAAATGTCAACATACATCACCTGGTACTTGTGTCAAATTACGTTTTTTTCCAAATAATTGATTCGAAGTTGTAATTATCTTATTATTCAATCTTTTCAGTAAAATTAAGAAACTAATTTGTTTTGTCTTTCGGCCACCAAATGAATCATAAGCCTTCCTTCCTTACGTCACCCTAATTTACCTAAAATTTAACTCTGTATGTTCCTCATTTGGAGGAACAGAAAACAGAGAAACAGCAACTCATTTATCGCTAAACTAATGAAAAAGAGTTAAATGCACCTAAATGCCAGTATAAAAAAAAGTATATATATATATAGATATGCTCAATTTGTGTGTGAGAAAGCACGTGAACACGTCCTAAACTATAAAATTACGAGCCACCCTAAACGCAGCCTCGTAAAGTACACGCAGGACTGTTGGCCGGCTAGCTGTTTCCAGCGTTACAACAGCCATAGCGGCTAATTATGAAGCGAAAACGGCTGTTTACCCCACGTTATGCCGACGCTATTCGAAGACGTTTAGTCTTACGCTGGTTCCTTACTGTTTTATAAGTTGTAACGCGTCGTCCTTTGGGGTTTTCTTCCTAATTTCAGGAGGTGAAGTCTGTCACTTTATGTCCAACCTGTTCTCTACCGGAAGTCCCGCCTACCCCACCAATCAAATGTGAGGACTGTTTAACCCACGCGCTGCCAAAACGGTGATTCTGAACGTATTTGTCTCTGTTTACTTTTAAATTAACCAAATTTTATATTTTTAGTGTTTTTCATTTTGTTTTATTCTTTGTTGTGTTTATGTTTATATTTTTTGTTTTATTTATAATTTTGTTTATTTTTTATTTTTTCTTACTAAAGTGTAAATTGACTAAATAGTGTGTTGCTATTTCCGACGTTAGGCAGACTGTATTCACACGTACAAAGTCAAGTCTTGTCACAGACTGTGTATCAATGAGCAATGCTGTAGTTCTCTGACTCAGAGTGGAATTTAAAGACTGGCACTCTTCTTAGCCTTACTCACTGAGCATTTAGCGGCACACCTTATAAGTCATTTCCTCAGAAACTGCAACCAAGTTTAAAGTACTGAAATCCTCTGAACCCTGGTGGTGTGGATACTGCTGTAATTAAACAAAACACACCACAGCATCACAAACTGTAGTGAAAAAAAAAATTGATTCTCTCAAGAGTAAGACATTTTTAATCATTAACTATGACCAATTAACATGTTGAAGTTTAACATTGTGTTCATAGCAGTTTAAAATAAAATTCCTGTCTGTACTCTGTAGTGTCAATATAATAAATCTTTGTATGCAGCAACCTGGTTGATAGATATGAAAGTCTATTGCCACTAGAAGATCTATTGATTCCCCAACTGTGAAACAAGTAGCACTGTGTTAGGCTTAGACAGCCTTCTTAATAGTCATGTAACTACACACTCACAATGTACATTTTAGTGAAATTTGGGTACCGTTTCTTAGTGCAATTTGTTATTGTCACTATGAGGAAATTTTGTCTACTAAACTATTTAAAAGGAAAATATAAACCAAATGACCTGTAATGGGGAGCTATTAAGCCCACAAAGTCAAAAGGATAACCTGTTCCATCAATGCTTCAAACGGATCCAAGCCGTTCAATATTTTGAACCCACCCCAGTAGAAACTGAAGCAAATGAACAGAAAATACATTTCTATGGAGACCTTTGCTGCTTTTCATTTACCTCTAAAGTCAGAATTTGGATTTTGCTACACCATAATCATTTATAAGTTTGGAAACCTGAAGGATTTGCCAACTGTTGCTTCAGTTAACCTCTTTGCCAGTTTGAAACTCCGTTTTGTATCTACGTGTTGCAATTTTGTAAGAAAAAGACATTTTCATATTTATGTTTTGGGGTAGCAGCATCAGAGCAATTGATCTAAATAAGCTCAGCAAGGTTCTAAAGAAGGCTGGCTCTGTTCTGGGGACCCTTCTTCAACTTCTGGAGATGATTGATCAAAGATGGATTCTTCATGAAATGAAGAAGATTATGGACAACCCTGAGCATCTTCTTCATCAGACTGTCATGCAAAAACAGAGTTTTCAGTCAGAGGCTTCAACAGATCCGCTCTAAGAGAGACTGTTACATTTACCATTTACAACATTTAATTTCCCTTTGTGACCAATAACGTATTTTAGTGTTTATTTATCGTCGTAGTTACCTTTTTCAATTAAATATTGAAATAAATGGGACTAAAAAGCTCACATTTTATGTATAATTTAATTCTGCTATTGTCATCTGAAAACTTTGTATTGTCTATATTGTTGTTTCCTTTTATCCTGATTTCCATGTGCATCAGTTAAATTATAAAATATGACAAATTCGGGCCGCTAATGAAACAAAAATTACTGCAAGCTACCTTCTTTTGGTAAATAATTTTCATTGAAGTCATAGAAAAAAACTTGGTTTCAATACACGCACGCCTAAGGACAATTTAGAGACCAATTAACCTAACAGTCATGTTTTTGGACTGTGGGAGGAAGCCAGAGTACCCGGAGAGAACCCACGCATGCACAGGGAGAACATGCAAGAAATACCCAGGGTTGGACTCAAACCCAGAACCTTCTTGCTGCAAGGCAACATCGCTACCCACTGCACCACTGTGCAGCCCATGTGAAACATTAATGAGCTAAAAACTGCCAGAAGTGCAAACAATTTGTTTCATAACACAGCTCCTGTTATGTTTTATACGGATGGTAGCCATGTTGGATTTTTCGGGTTAAGGGTTAGTGAGAGATTTCTATACTTCCATCTTTAAATTTGGACTTTTCTGTTTGTTTTTGCAAATTCAAACTCAAATTTTTAACTTTTCAGTAAAACTCAAACACAAAATTAAACTACATAACACAATTGTGTAGGCCCAACAAAAACAACAGTTTTTTTTTTTGTTTGTTTTTTAAGTCATACGACAACAACTTCTGTTCTACTGCTATACTTGTTTTAAAAGTTTGAGAACCAGTGAACCAAAGCATCACTGATGATAAACATTCATTCATTTGTTCATTCCTTCCTTTGATAGACGGGGTTCTGGCTCGCTGGACTGGTCTATCACATTCACGCGAGGTCTCCATAAATAAATGACTCTCCAGATGGGGGAAAAGTCCAAGTAATAGAGCGGCAAACGCTGCGATTACCTGTGATTTATGTCAGCGTTGAAAACACAACAGTCCTCCACGATGACGGACAACAAACTGGTTGAACGCGTGCAAGTCTTTGTGTGTGTGTGTCATGCCAAACTGGGGGTGTGCTCAACTGTGTGGAAATAAGAGGGAGAGCTAAAATTCTCCACGACGTACCCTCCCATATACCTTTTCTCGCTGCTTGAGGCTCCTTAAAAGGTGCTGCCAGTAGTGTCTCTCTCCCTTATCATCAGTGTCTTGGCAGGAGAAAATTATACCCACCTATTAGAGACAGAAAGACTGCAGTCTGGGGAGCTTTGCCCTTCAGGACAGATAATCTTCATAGAAAACACATTAAAAGCCTCTCCTTGGAATTTGGATGAAATTGTTTGCCAAAAGCTTTCAAATCATGATCTTCTTGTATGTGAACATCTTGATACTGTTCGTCCAGGAGATCGATTTGTCAAGCATCCCGACCACATCACCAAGAGGATGTCCCACCTGCACAGAAAAGTCTGTTGATTTGATTGTGCCGTCTTTGGCTCCCGGAGAGCCATGTGGCGTCTACACGCTGAGCTGTGGCCCGGGTCTGCGCTGTGAACCTCCAAAGGATGAGCTGAGGCCCCTGCGCGCCCTGCTGGAGGGCAGAGGCGTCTGCTGCAGTGTCAGCACCACCGCACCGACTACACGGCTCTACACTCAAGGTAAGGTGTATTTGTAATTGCTCTGACGATGACTGTTTGTCGACTGGGAGATTGAAATAAGAAGCCAAAAGAATTGGACTGGCTCACACTCATTATGCGCAGTCCTCCTCTCCTAAACGACAGTTCCCAACCATGTAAATGTTTTTGATTATTTGTTATTTTTAGACATACATATTTTGTACGTTAAATTGTGTTATACTAGAGTCTAAAACTCGGGATGCATCACCAGTAGTGAGCTTTGGGATCCCAAGTAGTTTCAGCGATAGGTGCTGCATGGCTGAGTGAATGAATTAATGAGTAATGTTGGTTTTGGGTTCTTGGCAAATGACCTGTTTTACTTTGAATGTGGTTGGATGAAGTAAAGTTGGAGAGCATTTTAAGCAGAGTTAACATTGTAGCATGAAATGAAAGATGTGGAATTTGTCTACCTACCTGCTTTTTGCTAAAGGTTATACATGGCGTAAAAGGATGCACAATAGTCACTTGAATATTTCCCTTAAAACATACTTGCAGCTTTAGTGCAACGTTTCTCCAGTTGCACATAAGAATAAGTAAACAATGTCTGTTGTGTTTCACATTATCTGATCATAGATTTGGTGCCGACTGAGGATCCAACTGAGGTAAAAGTGATTAAAATCTGTTTCGGCAGGCTCTGTACTATAAATCCTACACTGTTAACTCTATTTTCTGCATGCACCTGTCTCTTCCTGCAGGCTCCATGTCGCAAACTGCTTACCAAAGTCATCAAAGGACTTGATGCCCATTTATTTAAGTCCAATCATGATATCTACATGCCCAACTGTGACATAAATGGTTTCTACAAAAAGAAGCAGGTAAGTTTCTGAATAAGGAAAAAAAATAGTGCTATTGCACTGTGGACTGTAGCATTATGCTAATGGAATAACATTTAGCCTGGCTGTGTGTTTTGGGGAGAGCTTTAAGTTTTTTTAATGATTTTTCTCTTCTTCCAGCGTTTCACGTGTCTTTTAAACCAAATAAAGCAAACTTTGCCCTATTTTAAATGCAGTGCCTTTGCAAATCTGTTTACATTCCAAATTTCCTTATTTCATTTAATTCCCTGGTGTTTAAACTCCTTTGAAATTTCCGTTGTTAATCATTTTTCACTTGGTGAAGATAGTTGTTACATGTTGTAAATCAACCAGTATGCACATATGGGATGCAAAAAAGTTAACATTTGTATAGTTTTTTTTTAAAATAAAATCCCCTGTATGCTGATCTCTGAACTTATTAATGTATGTTGATGCATAATATTTCTAAGGCAACATTTAAAATATATATATATAAATGTCAGAAACCCACTTTAAATTTATTTACAAACAGCTTTGTACAAAAAGTTGATTTATCAAAGTTAATAACAGTGCCATTTTTGACACTGCCAGCCTTATATAATACGCCCCTCCCCCCGATAAAACGGTAAGAACTGAAATTAACAACAGCATTAACAAAAAAAAATAAAAAACGCCTCTTTTTCCTCCTTTAAATGTCAAACAATGAGCATTAAGATGATTCAGACCTGTATGCTACATGTCTCATTTTTGAGTATTTCTGTATTTCTCTACCTCTTTAACGTTTGTGCTTTTCTCATGAAAAATCAAGTAGAAATCCTCTGTAAAAAAGCAAACTGCTGTTTAAGTGAGTTGTGTGATTTTATAAAACAAACCAAATTAATCTTTTTAGCTAGTACCGGTGTCTTTACATGAACACAAAAGGTATATGTATCGGTTGGGATACAAAAATAGAGAAAAACAGTCAATGTCTGAAATGTTTTGTTTTGGTAAAACCATCAAATGCACATCTTAGTTTCCGGCTTTAAAGGGTTAAACAAAATCCCGCAGAAACCATGTGCTTTCGATTCAAACTCTCATTTCTGCTTGTTTGCTCTCTGTGCAGTGCTGGTCCTCTCGGGGTAAGCTACGTGGAAAGTGTTGGTGCGTGGATGAGAATGGCCTCCCTGTCCCACCGAAGACTAAACAAAAGGGAAATGTGATCTGCTGAGGAGCATGAAAGAAGACACAGATGAAGGAACATTGAACTAAATAAACCGAACACCCTGTTTCACGTGTTACATTTCCACCAGACGGAAACAGATCTTCATCCCAGAGGAGTTGCTTTACGGGGAGATCAAACTTTGTCTCAGTACGCCCTCTGCTGAACACACTCAGACTGATGGTTTGACTACTCCACTTTTGCCTGTATTGTATATTGTTATTAGAACTATGCATCCGATGGATAAATATTACATATATATATATATATATATATATATATATATATATATATATATATATATATATATATATATATATATATATATATATATATAGACTTTGATTTTATCATTCATCCAAAAATGTATGAAAATTCAAAGCACAAACAGTTACTATTACATTACAACCCTTTTCCAATTATAATTGTGTCCGTGTTTGGGTTGTGTCATATTTATATATTTTGGTAATGCGCCTTACTTTCCTTTGAAACCACTCTAGCTGTATTATAGTATTTGGTGCATACAAAACATTTATCCCTATTTATGTTATTGTATACAGGTCTATTTATGTTTATATTGATCACTATGATAGTGTTGCAAATACCGAGGTAATAGTAGAACTACTTTGAGGAAACTTAGGAACCTGAATAATTTTTATTTATAACATTTTATTTCTTTATATATTTTTGACGACTGATCATTTTAGGCAGTATTACATTAATGTACTTCATAGGCTGCTTTTTGTGTATTTGATTCCTATGAATTAAAATATTGCAAAGTTTTTTCTCCTTTCTTTTTTATACAAACAAAGAATAGACTCATGATCAAGAATTCACCTACCTACAAGATGTTTCTAAAAAAGTATGAAGTATCAGGCTCCATGCGTCTCCTGTAACTGTTCTGACTATTTTATTTCTTCATAGATAATATCCAAATCATTTGAGATAGCATCTTGTGTTGGACTTTAACATATGGGAAAGTGTTTTATCTTTCTTTTCTAGGAAGAGTCAGAACAGTTACTGATAACCTCTGAGGCCATACGATCATTTAAATGAACACATACCTACTGAGCAGATGAACCGAAAGAAAAAGAAAAATACCTTCAGAGGATAGTAACAATTTTAAAACATCCTTGCATAATTGTATGGTTTCAAAGCACACAATATATAAAGTTAAAGAAAAGCACACAACTCCAGTGGAAGTAAAGCCAATATAGCAGAAATTACAGTTGATAAGAATTGTTCTTGATGCACACTTGATGTGTTTGAAATAGCAAATGTGTGGATTAATCTATAATGTGTAGGTTGCTTCTAGACTGATCATAATATCATCCCAAAAGCCAGTAATAGTTCATCATTTGAATGAGCTGGATTAAGGAGAGGAGCAGCTGACAAGATGAGAAGAGTGATAAAAGCATTGTTGTCTAAAAGAAGCAAAAACTCAGAGATGTTATTTATTAGTTTTAAAACAATTCACAAGATGTCCGCAGCATACAGATTATTCTATGACTTTATGATCTGTTTCAAGGCAGTACGTTTTATATGGGTTACAACGGTAACAATAAAATTAGGTCAATTAATCCCAGTCTTAAATATGATCATGGTTTGGTTAAAATATGTAGAAGATGCCGCGCTTGTGGCGTAGCAGGTAGAGCGACCCATGTTTGGAGGCCTTTAGTTGTTGACCCGGGTTCGAATCCGACCTGAGGTCTTTCCTCTTCTTCCACCCCCTTCCTGTCAGTCTACTGTGAATAGAAGCGGGCCACTAGAGCCGCAAAAAAAAATATGTAGAAGATATGCAAAATGGTTTATTACAAGCTGAAGTTATTATATGCAGCCACATTACTTAGTTTTCCTGCAACATAAATATTGTTATTTGTAGTAGTAGTAATATTAGTAGTAATAGCACTTGCAGTATTATTTTTTCTTTTCTTTTCAATTACGTATCATCTCTCTCACCATCAATGCATAAATACATTAAAATCAAAATTAAGATTGTCTGTCTGTTGGTCAGTCTGTCTGTACTAGGGCTGGGTATCGATTCAAATTTCAAGAATCGATTCAATTCCTATTCTCAAGATTTAGAATCGATTCTTTTCTATTCGATTCGATTCAATCTCAAATTGGATTGCTGGTATTAAAAGCATTTTTTAGCTGTTAACTGAATTTTGATGACTGTGTAGTTATGCAACATATTGATACTAGTATCATATTAACACTCAGCAGCAAATTGATAAACTAATGGTAGCTAATGGCGGCTGTAAGGACCAAAGCCTCTCCCTGAATGTTGAGACAATTGCTTTCACAAACATGCTGTGGGGCACAGTGGCGCCTCCAGAAATGGTTCATGGGGGGGGGGGGGGGGGAACTAAAAGCCATAATTTCAGGATTTTATTCTACTGTTGTAGTAAAGCTGCCTCAAGAAAACTATCTTAAAGACTTAAGTAAATGCCCACTAATATCTTTTGGTTTATGTATGATTTTTAATGTTACTAATGATCTAATGTGCATAGACCAATAATAGTACAGTTAACATTTTGAGTTGAACAACAACTCCTTTTTATTGTGTAATTATATGAGGAATAAGGTTTACATTTATTCATTTATTGAAAAATAAAATAATTACTAGGGGAAAGTAGATACTGGCAGGTACAAATAAAGCGCGATAGAAGGTCAAGAAGAGCGGCTGGCTTGCTGGCTGTGCATGATGGGATGAAATGCTAAACTGATGCTACTACAATTTACACTGGCCAGTGGGGTGGCCAGGAGATGGCACGGGGTGGCCGTGGCCATGTCCTAGCCACCCCCTGGTGGTGCCATTGGTGGGGCAGAATACCCAAACAGATCCAGGGTAGAAAACAGAGATATCTACAGCTGCTATGTCTATTCAGTTCAATTCAAAAATACTTTATTAAACCAAACGGGACACTAAATTTGGACACTAACCTCGTGCATTATTCAAAACATGACATTAAAAATTCACGTCCCAGACTGAAGTGTGAACGCTCCTGTGGCGTATGTTTCGTCCATGCTTCCGACCACTAGGTGGAGCATGGCGCTTTGTCTTGTTTTTGTCCTGCTGAGGTCTCAGAGCAGAAGAAGAACTAATAAACAGATTGTCAAACTAAAGGCTGCTATCAATGTGCTTTACTGATAAAAACAC
This sequence comes from Fundulus diaphanus, assembly GCA_037039145.1. Classification (NCBI taxonomy): domain Eukaryota; kingdom Metazoa; phylum Chordata; class Actinopteri; order Cyprinodontiformes; family Fundulidae; genus Fundulus; species Fundulus diaphanus. The sequence goes on from CM073126.1 coordinate 29,811,054, forward strand.
AATATTACAGCTCCCACATACTTGGGTGTGCTGTACGCAGACTGTGAGCCCCACAGACTCTCTGCGGGCGGTTTACCTTCATAATGTTGTCTACATTTCTTGGGACAAATCCCTACAATTCCCACACTTTACCCCAGCGGCAGAAAGTGGGGGTAAGGGATGGTGAAATGTTGGATGAGCTTCGCTAGTTGAGCAAGTGGAGCCGTTTCTTTTTCAGCTGGCACCCACCGCACACATGTCAGTGCTCACAGAGAGAGGGACCATGATGCTCGGTGTCACATGTTAGACAGTTCGATGTAAAGACTTCTTGCCTCCGAGTAGGTTATAGTGTGACACCGCTTATGCATACGTGGTCGTAAAAACTGAGCTCTGCGAGTACCTGTCAGCGTGGAGTCCGCGCACTGATGTCCGCCTAAATATTGCCAGCTCACACATTTAAGTTCACAGTGGAAATTTTTTATTTTTTTTTAAATCGATCTTTGGTTATATGAATCGATCTTTAGGAATTAATATGAGAATCGATTCATAATTGGAATTATTTATTTTTTAACACAGCCATACCCAATTCTCTGGTACAACTCATCTTTTGAGCACTTTAGTTTTAAATATCTTTAAATTTGTGGAATATTATTGTTTTTAACTGTAATAGTAATATTTGGGGGCTGGGCCGAGCCCCCCAGGGTCCCCGACTCTTAACAGCGCCTCTGTTCAGGTCATCATGTAATAACAGACAAATTTACCACAGTGCAACTGGGGATTACTGACATACAAAGCTACTACAAGGCCCACATTCATGAGCTAAATACACCCACATAAATCTAGTTAATGTTTAATTACGTTGATTGCGGTATAATACTTTGCCTGAGCTCGTGTTGCCTTCTCTGGACTGCACAGAGGCACTGAGCCAGAGGCTGAGTTGCTGCTGCTGCTGCTGCTGCTGAGCCTCCAGCCTACTTTACATACACACAGGACTCCGCAGCAGCGACAGCCAGCCTGCTCACACACACAGGCCGGGACAGCGCGATGTCTTCCCCCAGCGCCGCCTCCTCCTCCATCCCTGCGGGGCCCCTGGAGCCCAAGAGGAAGACCAAGAAGAAGCACTTCGTTCAGCAGAAGGTGGAGGTCTTCCGAGCCAGTGACCCGGCGCTCAGCGTCCTTATGTGGGGAGTCAACCACTCGGTATAGAAAACAAACGCACTTTTTTTTTTAAACAGCGATCGGTTTACGTGGAGCAGTATGGGGTTCCATTAGTGCCAAAATTATGTTTATGCGTCTTCTGACGTGTTCATGTGTCCATGTATGTGTCTATGTAAGGTGTTTATGTATCCTGCTTATGTAATGGAAGATGCATAAATTATGTTTATGCGTCTTCTGACGTGTTCATGTGTCCATGTATGTGTCTATGTAAGGTGTTTATGTATCCTGCTTATGTAATGGAAGATGCATAAATTATGTTTATGCGTCTTCTGACGTGTTCATGTGTCCATGTATGTGTCTATGTAAGGTGTATATGTATCCTGCTTATGTAATGGAAACTGCATAAATTATGTTTATGCGTCTTCTGACGTGTTCATGTGTCCATGTATGTGTCTATGTATCCTGCTTATGTAATGGAAGATGCATAAATTATGTTTATGCGTCTTCTGACGTGTTCATGTGTCCATGTATGTGTCTATGTAAGGTGTTTATGTATCCTGCTTATGTAATGGAAGATGCATAAATTATGTTTATGCGTCTTCTGACGTGTTCATGTGTCCATGTATGTGTCTATGTAAGGTGTTTATGTATCCTGCTTATGTAATGGAAGATGCATAAATTATGTTTATGCGTCTTCTGACGTGTTCATGTGTCCATGTATGTGTCTATGTAAGTTGTTTATGTATCCTGCTTATGTAATGGAAACTGCATAAATTATGTTTATGCGTCTTCTGACGTGTTCATGTGTCCATGTATGTGTCTATGTAAGGTGTGTATCTATCGTGCTTATGGAATCACTTTATGTTGTTTGACCTGGTTGTTGAACCTGTAATCACGGGATCTCGGTTTGCTGTCGGTTTCCCCTGTCATCTTCCCCGCTGTTGCAACCTGCGTTTTTCCCGTCGTCTCCTCTGAACTTACAACCTGTCGACTTCCCTGTCGTTCTCCCCGTTATCGGGCCGTGTTGTCACCTGACGTCGTCATGCACTGCTTTTACACTGTGGGTTCCTGCTGCTGTCAGCCTGTTCGGCTACCTTAATTTTTTAATCTTTAATGTCACAACTGTAATAACTCTCTCATTGTTCCCAATTAGCTCCGACAAACGCCTTGGTTCTTCACTTTCTGATCAGTGCAGTCATGATAAAACTTACATACACACTTCTTCCGGTTCAACGGAGATTTCAAAATAAGAGTGACACAAACGCTTCAGTTTGCTGCAAAGCTGACCTTCAATGAGCAGCACCATGCTTCCTGTATTTACTTTTAAAATCCATATATTTCCCTAAAGAAAAAAAAATGATTTTCAACAATCCATACCTAGAACCCACCATTCTTTGCTAAAACGTTTCAATCACTTTCATGGAAAAATTAATATTTAAAGACAATTTTGACAATTTTTCAATGGTTTTACTTGAAATTGACAATTCAAAGAAACATGAACACATGAATGAAAACAACCAAACTACATCAATGAACACATGAACTAAAACAACCCAACTGTATAAATGGCAACTTTTCTTATTAGATTAATCCAAATGTAGGGGACTGCAATATTCCAGACTCCATATACTGTACAAACAGTGCATAGGTAGGGTGAATAGGCAGCCGCAGGACCACCCCACAAGTATTTGCCTCTGGGAAGATGCGGTTGTTCCCGTCCTCGTGGTGCAAAAACTCAATGGTCGGAGAGGTGTTGAAGCCCAGCGGTGGGATGTTGTCCATGCCTGAAGCAAACGTTAATATTTGCCCCAGTGTCACTGGCCTCGTTCCCTCTGGAAGACATTTGAGAGATAATTACAAATAAAAGTTGTAAAATTAACAATCCAATGACTTTGTTTCCTGGGGTGGGCAAAGAATTATGTGTTGAATGTATTGTAATGTGTATTCAATGAAACCAAATCTATTAGAACTTTGTTCAATTATTAGATCTTTGTTCATTCAGCACTAAAACTACAAACAACACAATGCAGTAATAGTGATTGAAAATGTAGTTAGAACAAAACTGCTAAAACACAACTTGATCGATGGCCAAGGGCCCAAAGACAGTGCTGTGCAAAAATTAAAAGGAGCTATAAGAAAGATACTTAAAGTAAAAAATCAGCCTAAATCATTGTCATTTGTTACCCAGGATGGAAGTAACATTCCCAATAAACAAATCTAGAGGTAGGTTACGGAACTACTTTGGTTCAGCGTGTAGTCCGTGTTTACTGACTGGTTCCTGAGCCAATCATATTAGAGTTGCCAAAACAGAGTGCATCCTTTGTAATTTTATTTTGGCAAAAGAGCAGCAGCATGCAAACATGTTAGCAAGTAAGAGAAGCAGACCAGAAATAGAACAGAATACGACATCATTTACTTACTGTGTATCATTGAAGTAAAAATTCTGTGGTTTTACAGCAGCAATGTTCGTATTTTAAAATCGGCAAGTTACTTATAGCTCCTTTAAGTCCTTTGAATGCATCATACAGTAGTTATGACATACCATCCACCTCTAACAGCCAATCATTCCAGAAGATGGTCGTCTGGTTCTCCAACCTCCTCTTGTTACTCCCTGGCAGAGAGAGTTGCACGCTGAAGAGTTTTTGCATGTCCTGGAGGCTCACCATTTTAAGTCCTCCGACAAAAATTGTTTTTATTGCCTCATGGTGATTCTCAATGGCGTTGGCAACTCCCAATGTTTGCAATCCATCAATAAATCTGTACAGAGACACAAGTTTTATTTAGAAACAAATCAACTTAAATCAGATAAATGTTAGACTGGGGTCAGTCCTACATTACCTACAGTGCACATAATGTTATTGTACATTTAAAAAAGAATTTTTAGGTTTGCCCCTACACTCCTGACAAATATTGTTACCACTTTACAATAAGGCTCCCTTTATAGATAGCTAATACATTGTTTGTAGATATGTTATTAATTCCTCTATAACACACCATACATCATTCAGCGTTTATCATGCATTAAGGACAAAAAAGAGCCACAACTGACTTGTTTCGATTACAAGGCAGTATCTTACCCTGAAATGTTTAATATGAACAATTCTGGATTAAATGTATATAGTTGAACAAATCAGGCTCACAGTTTTGTCTCTTACTCGCTCCTAATTCATAACAATTATGAATGAATTATAAAGTTTTTACTAGTTCATGCATGGTGCTGATATCATGACAATAAGTAGGGCTTATAAAAGATGGGCAAAAATCCATCCAAAGCATTGTGTGTTTTTTGGAACTCAGTGGGGCTGGTTATCGATTCAAATTTCATATTTGATTCCAAATTTTAGAATAGATTATTTTCAATTCAATCTGAACTAAAATTATCCATCCATTTTCCAACCCTCATGGTGTCGCAGGGGTTGCTGGTGCCTATCTCCGGCGTTCACTAGGCAAGAGGCGGGATACACCCTGAACAGGTCGCCAGTCTGTCGGAGAGCAACACAGAGACAAACAACCATTCTTGATCACACTCACACCTAAGGACAATTTAGAGAAACAAATTTACCTAACAGTCATGTTTTTGGACTGTGGGAGGAAGCCAGAGTACCCGGAGAGATCCCACGCATGCTCAGGGAGAACATGCAAACTCCATGCAGAAAGACCCAGGGTTGGATTTGAACCCAGAACCTTCTTGCTGCATGGCAACAGTGCTACCCACTTCACCACTGTGCAGCCCCAACTATAAAATATTTTTTAGCCGTTAACTGAATTTTATGACTACTTATGGAATGTACTATTATCATATTAACATTTAACTGCAAATAAATAAAGTAATAGAAGTAAAAGACGACTTTAAGGACCAAACCCACTCCCTGAATGTTGTGAAGATTGTTTTCACAAAGATGCTGTGCAGCACAAAAGCCAAACGGATCCAGAAAGAGAAAAGGACACCACAAATACATACAGGTCTAATTTCTATTCAGTACAAAGTTACTTTATTAAACCGTAAATAAAAAAATTTGATCCTAAGCTGATGCATTATTAAAAATATGACATTAAAAGTTCACCTCCTGGACTGGAGTGACACGGCTCCTGTGACGCATATTGCATCCAAACGTCAGACCACTAGATGGAGCTTGCTGCAATTTTTTTTATTCCTGTTGATGTCTCAGAGCAAGAGAGCTAATAAAGTAACATGGTTGTAGAAGCTAAGTGGACGCTGAAAGCCACTGGAGTGTTTTAAACCGGAATCTTATGATTGACGCGCATTTGCCAGGCAGGGTGGGATGGTAAATAGGAAATGTCCAGATGCTGTTCTTGCAGTTAAAAAAGCCCATTTATTCCCAACTTTGCTTGCTTACAAAACAAAAAACGATACAAACAGACAGCTGTGGGTTGACAGCGTTTCCCCCGCCAAGCGGTAAAACCGAATTACCTTTCCGGTGAATCCCCCCCCCCCAGCATACACACATCATTTCCTTTCTTATATTAACTTTTGTACAAATTGGCTTCAACAATGGTTGTTAAGCTAAAGTTGGCTGTCGTGTGTGCTTTACTGATACAATACTAAAGCTCCCACATACTTGGCCATGCTGTGTGCAGACTGAACCACACTGACTAGCTGAGGACTTTTGAGCTTTACATTCAAGCGTACCTGTTGTCTACATTTCTTGTGACAAATTCCTATAACGGAGACACTTTTTGTCAGCGGGACGAATCGGGGGAAGGGATGCCAAAACGTTTAATCAGCTTAACTAGTTGAGCCATTTCTTTTCCAGCAGGCACCACCGCACATGGTTAGAATTAATCAATCTTTTGGTATTAATGTAAGGATCGATTCATAATTGAAAAATATATATATTTTTTTTTAATGAGCGCTAGAAGTCAGTGTATGCAATTAGGATCAAAGGTGCATCTACGAAATACCTGCTTGAAGAAGGTGATTCTTTATGCACTTTGATATACTGATAAATCTTGTTATCTAACCATTATTTTTAGTAAACATTTGATTTAATTTTGACATGAAAGCGGTTCGTCATCATTTTTAAATTAAAAACATCCAATGGAGGAAATGTTTTTTTAAGGCTCAGCAATAACCTAGCTCTGTATAGGTATGTTTGCTTTGGCATGGTGCCTGTTCTGTTCAGCTAAAGGACAGCAACACTGCCACAATTAATACCTGTCAACGTAGGGGCAAGCTTCCAATTTACTTCACTTTCAGAGGTATCAGCAGATCAAATCAATACAGTACAAATGTTGGTTAGAATGTGCAAGTAAGTGGTACACAAATACAAAAGCTTCTATAAATATGGTTATTAGTAATAAATAAATATTAAATAAAAAACAAAAATATCCAAACTATACTAACTGTTCCTTGGCAACTTTGATTCGCCCCTCAACATAGGCCCTTGCCACGTCCTCAATGAAGACCCTTTTCTGGTCCAGGTTCTGGATCAAGCATGTGCACCCAAGCATGCTCAAAGCCCCAGAGGCTTCCATGACTGCATCCTGGGTCTCTGCCAATGTTTCTGCATCCAAGATCTAGGTATCAAAGATAAAACAAATTAAAATCCATCCTGCAGAAAAGTGCTCTAGGCCTGACAAACCTTTTTTTTTTTAAAACAGCTTTTGTTATCTTCTTCAGAAACAAACTTCTGTAAAACAGTTGTGTTTTGACTGCAAGAACCAAGGCCTTTTAGCAGCCTTTTTCACCCCTCCTCAATACTATAAGTTCCAGCGTCTTGTTATCAATAGTATCAGGGTGTCCCGCAGCGCTATCTTGGCGATCACGCTACTGCCTCGCCAACATTCCCAAAAAAAAAAAACCTAACTCAATATGCTTGCATGTTTATTTGACGTTAACATATGTTTTTTGTTGTTGCTGCTGCTGCTGCTTTCGTGCGTGCATATCGTGAATGGCAGGGAAAAAACACATGGATATGCCCTCCCACCTCGCTTGTCGTCGTCACCCCCGCGCAAAACTTGTCGTCTTGCCACCCCCCCCCACCCAAATCACTGCCTCGCCTAAGAAAATTCCTGCGGCAAACACAGAGTATAATATGATTGATATATTTTACAAAGATGATATTCACCTTCTGCAGCTTCTCCTTCAAGTCATAATCATCCACCTCGTCCAGGTTGACAGGGGGTGTTGGGCGACAACCTAGTGCAGTGTAAAAGCGGCTTGAGAAGAAGCGTGGTCGTATGCCTCCGTGGACAAGGGCCACGCTGACCATTTTGCCAAGCAGCGTGTAGTCACCATTTTCTACTCCTGCAAACAAAATACCCCAATGACACAAGAAGCATTTAAGTTATCTATGCTTTTTAAACAGATGGTTGCTGTCATTAACTTTAACGGGGTCCACCATACAGTTCATATAACCATGTTATTGCTTACCCTGTGACACTAAGGACAGATTTTTTGAGTCTTCTGGGCCACTGAAATATTTACTATCCCTGATAGCGACAACCAAGAGACGAAGAAACTCTCTGGAGGGCCCGCCATCATCAACAGCCCCCTCCCCTGTCCCATCACAGTCAACAAATGTGACGTCTAGGCGGTGTGTGGGTGAAAATCTTTGCCTCCGGAACGCCCTGAAGGCACTATCCAAGATGGTCTCTCTCATGACCATGATGCTGTTTGATTGTGGAGGAGGCCCTGGGACTAGCTGGGAGCTCATGTTTTTTAAAATTGCAGTCACATCAAGTCTGTATTATAGGTGGGGAAAAAAATAAATAAAAGGACTATTAGAAACAGAAAAACTAGCAAAGAAATCATCTGAAAGATAAAATGCAAAATCTGGAAGAGTTGTCATTTAGGTGACAAACTGAGAACTTGAGAGATTACCATTTATTACTAGAATTCATTAGGACCATTAACAACCTTTACTCACTCTGGTTCTTCTGTAACCAGAACTGCCACTCTAGAAGAAAGTAAATTTTTTCTGTTGTCATTACACACACCACATTAATGTAATCATATTTCAACAGCATAAAAAAAAAGTCACCAAGACATGTATGGACATGGATTTACAACAAATGTCACCTTATCAACTGTTAAGGAAAATCAAATTAGCCACAGCACTTTTCAATTCTTTATTTATTCCTCTTACTCTGTCACTGGAGCCATCTCCTCTCTTTCCAAATCATCATAATTTGACCACATGACAAAGCTGCAGAAAACAGAACAATGGCAATTTATTAGATCTCCACTACAAACAAAAGAGTGAGCTGAATTAGTGTGACCAAAGAGAATTAACAAATGAGTTAAAAACGGAGTCAATGAGCAACCCCAATAGTTAGTGAACTAAATAATATCAAGGGACTGAAAGCACGTCAAGGCTTAGACAACCATTTTTCCAAACTGTACATTCTCATGCCACAAGTAGGGAATACAAGTAGTTTTCAATCCTTCTAGTTGTTTCCTTGCTTCCATACACCTCACTTAATAAAATTGTCGATGAACAGACTATTGCCGCACTGCTGTGGAAGTATTACAATCATTTGATTAAGATGTGCTGGAGAAAACGTGCATCTAAATCATGGGCTCAATCCAAATACCCTTATAGAGCAAGCACTCTTTAGCCAAAGTGGAAGTGTATTAGCAGTCTCCACGATCAGGGCTGTCCAAATTGTGCAGTCAGTATGGAAGAAGGAATAAAAAGGAGCCTGTATGCTCCCTCCTACTTTTGCCTAGGAGCACTGCAATGACGTTTCCTTGGGTTCCCTGTGACAAGGAAAGGAACTTTGGACTACTGCGCTGATATTGGACAGCCTTCAAGTCGGACTTCATTACGTCAGAAAAAGACATGTGGATTTTGCGAGTCAGATCCAGACCTACAGTCTTCCAAAAATGAACGACAAAGTCTGTGCTCTTATCTACTAACATTTTTTATTATTTCCATGAGGTGGGCTGCACTTCTACATCATGTTCTGCAAAGGATCCTTAAGGCTCCGTAGTGGCGGTAAGGGATATTAAATTCATGGTGCATCCAAAAGACATTTTCAGGAGTCATAAAAATGTGTACTTACTCCTCACTCTGGACTTCTGATCCCCCACCACATGACACCTCACCTGTATGCGATGCCTGAAATGTTTTGAAAGAAAGGTTTGTCATTTTCTTCTCTAAAAGAAATTCATCCATTCATTCATAGGTCTAGTGCTCCCTACTGTCGGTTACATTAGCTGGGAAAACTGTTTGAAATGTTGCATGCACGTTTTAATAAACAAGACTGCAAAACCATATTCAGTGTTCTGTGGTTCCCTTAAAGTGTCACTTCTGGCATGTTTGGGGCAGATGTACTAACCTGGATTGACTCATAAATTGCCACAGCAAGATCGTCATCATCTTCGCTGCAGAGAAAACAAAAAGGTGTTAATAAAGGACATCACAAAAAACCTTTATGGTGACTAAAAGCTTTATAACAAATAAAATGGTGAATCCAGCCAGGTATTAATCAAATAAAACCAAAAAGTAATGGTAATCCTGGAATTCAAAATAGCCCACAAAAACAAAAAAGGAACAAATGACAAACTTTCATATCATTCACACAAACTAGTTTGATGACAGCACAACCAAACTTATCCCACCACAGTTGTTACCAACACAAATGCATTGCACATTTAGAATAGTAACAGAGGTGATTTAAAAAAGAAGCCCACTGTACTGCTATGAAATTTCCACGTGCACACTATGAGAAAGGACACATACAGCTGTTGGGTGGTGCCAGAAAGAACTTTGTTATTGCAATTGTACTTTCCAATGATATTTGACCTCAGCAGTTGATCCCTGCCCTCTGCATCCCTTATGGAGCAGTGGGCACCTTCTCAGTACTAAGGATCTTGCTCAGGGACCCATAGTTGCAGTCTGCAGGGTTTGAGCCAGGCTCTTGGGTCCTTCTCATAATGCAAAGTTAATGCTCCAACCACTACCATCCCCCCACCATGTAAAAAATAAATACATTGTTAGCCTTTCTTTGATGTTAGATGGATTAACAGGAAACAGGGATACAAAACAATTCTTGCATCTTACCTTTCAACAGCCAGACACACTAAGAATGAAGAACACGATATACATGTGATGGTTTGCATGTCATACTGATGCTTTCAGTTTAGAGAATGTCTATCAATATAGGGCTACATTTATAACCCAAGTACAACTTTACTGTTATCATGATTAACTTAATACCATACAGGAGTTTTGTTAGAGTAATTGACATTTATCTACTTTTTGCTTTTGTGGTGTACAAAAAGGCAGTGTTCTGAAATATTTTACAGTGTTCTATACATTTTGTATTGTCTGGGAAGAAACTGTCTGGCCTCAATTCCTGATTTATAGGTTGCAAAATCAGTTGACAAAAAGTTTTTGATTTTCATTACATTTATAATATGGCATCACTTTACTGTATTGACAATGAAATTTTGTTAAAAAAAAAAATAATAATAATAAATATCAGCCTGCTGTCCTGATTTAGGTTATTGATTTATTTTTTTATTTTCTTATCAGCTTGTCACCTCTCAGTTACCAGCCACTATCCAATCATTTCAGGCACCTGTCAGATAAACTCTACTTGCTGCCAATAATGACTGTCAACTCTGCTCACCTGCTTACATATACCTGCTTCAGCCAACTCATCATTGCCAGAATGTCACTTCTCTTCTGGTCCCGTGTTATCTCAACTCGTCCAGTGTTATTTGCCCTGCCTCTAACAGCTGCTATGTGCTCAGGTAGCTGGGCTCTTCTGTTAAAAGTCGCCTGTGTCTGCATGCTGCAGTTCTGATTGTTTCCCCGTTCCAGCTGCTTGCTTTGCTTGTTTTTGGTGTTCCCCGGTCCACATCGCCTGTTCTAGTCTGTCATTTCCGCATCTTCTGTTCCTGCTCATCTCTGAGTTCAGCCATAACCCATCTGTCACGTCTGGTTCTGCTTGCCTGCCTCAGCTGTCACTAATCATCCTCACAATAAACCTTTTTTAAAAATGCGTAACGCGGTGTCAGGCTAAATATCGGGTTCACCAGCATTATTCATTACACCTGCAAGATTAGTTCAATTTTTTATCTTCATAAAATAAAGGGTTTTGAAATGGCTGTGTGCTAAGAGTGCTTACACATAAAAGCTGCAGGATGTCAGCCCTACAAGAAAGGGGTTTTACAAATGTGTACTACAGGATCACTGAGAACGTGTACTTACTCTTCAGTTGGTACTCCTGAGCCAACATTAACTTGCACCTCTGCTGTATTTGATGCCTGAGAAAATATGAAATAAATGTTTAGTCATTTAATTTTTATACCAATACTTTCTAACTAAACTTGTGTCTTGGTGTTACAGTTACTACAAATTAGTGTTTAAAAGTGAAAGAGTAATACATCACTGCAACAAAATGTCATATATACACCATTATTTTACTTTGACTTTACAACAATTATGTTATTTCCTTTAAATGTCAACTGTGACTTCTTCTTTGGTTAATGCAGTAAACTAACCTGGAGTGAGTCATCCGTTGGTATGTCCTGATCATTTTTTTGGCTGCGGAGACAAAAACAATGTTAGAACAGGAACTTAAAAGCAGTACCATATATTTTCCAAAACTGTTCTTTATGACATTGTACACTTGTAATGGTAACAGATGTGGTGGAAAAAAGTGATGATTGTTTTACTGCTATGAAATTGTAAAATGAGTTCACTATGAAAGGATGCATAATGATCTATAAGGTGTTTGTTGTAGAAAATCAAGGGTCACAACAAAGGTTTTTTGGATTTAAACCAAATCACGCCATCTGCCCAATTTATCTGAGCCTGTAGGTCGAGATGAGAATACTTACATTATTAAGCCATTATCATATTAGTAGAAAAAGGTCTACAAATGACAATGATTTATCACAGTAAGTATTGTCCACCAAAATGTATTTTGACATGCCTAACCTCAAGAACATCTGTACCAATCAACCTAATTTATTCTGCAACTTATATAGTACAAGTACATCCCATGTATATGCCTAAAATTAAACTGTAGATTGTGCTAATGTAACAAAATCCCCATTTCCCAGCAAATGTAAGAATGTGGGTCAAGTCAAAGCCGCTCATAATTATATTGCCTGACATTATATCTACCATGTTTCCAGATGTTTTGGAAGGTCACAAAGTAGAAAGTCCACTCCACAGCCCAGGCAGTTCTGCATCACATGAGATGTCTGACAGTGCAGCAGGATAAAAAGTAAGATGCGCATTAAATTGTAAGCCATACTATATGTAGTTACGTGTCTTTTACATATGTAATGCAATTACCTCCATCACAGGGGGAATCAAAGTGAGCTCTTTCTGTAACGGGATTATATATAGCGGGGCCCGCTTTACATGTTCGTGGTGCCGTAGGAATGGGATGCTATACCCAGATGGGGGGATTTGTATTTCTTTCAAGGACTTGCTACGGTCACCGGTTGCCAGCACAAAGCCGCCTGCTTCTTTAAGTGGAGGGAAGCTGTCATATAGCCGCTCTGTGAGGTAGGTGTGACCACCTTGGTTATCCAAAAAGGTGACAATTTTTTTGCCTATCCCACATGACTTGTAGAAATTAGCCTCTTCTGTTTTAGGAACACGATCCACGCCCGGCTCTGGCAAGCAGACAAAAACGTGGTTCCATGGAACCATTTTTTTGCTTCTGTCTTGACTTCCTCTAAATCCACGAGTCATGGTGCTGTTTCGGCGAAAAAGCCTCGCAAGATCCGCCTGAACTGTATCTCCTCTTGACCCTTGGAAACTAGTGTGGTAAGGAGAGTAACGTTCAAGGGCTTGCTGATGAGTTGAAGGGGCCAAATTCGTTGGATGTGCTAGGTTTGAAAATGTTAAGGGACAGTTATTGTATGAGCTGGATGGTAAGGGGGACATTGGTGATGGTGGAGGCTGAAAGTTTGGTCTGGTTGCAGTTGTTTGGTTTGTTGAGCTTGTAGCTGTGGAAGGATTTGGGGTTAATCTGACTGGAGATGGTGCTTGGTTTGTTTCTAGTCTCTCAGCAAGCAGCATTGTGGTTTGTTGTATCTGCTGCAGCATAATCCGCAGATCCTCACTGCTTCTGAAAATTAAGAAAATTCATTAGTCCAGCCAATCACAAAAAAAAATCCAAAACTGCTTGGATTATATTGTACATTTATCAATTAAACCCTCCCCCCCCCCCCCCCATTATCTGCAAATAACTTTATGGTCAATTTGGGATATGATTGTTTTTGACCTGGTAGAGTGCATTTATGCAGTTAGCACTGGGAAGAGACAGACGAGCTTCATTTTTCTCACAGATTATCTGCCTCATTATACACTCAAAATAATGTTAATTTTGTAATTTAAAATTTCATAAAAATACAATGCACATCTAAGGCTATGCAAACACATGTTTGTTATAAAAACAACAGCTTAAAACAATGAAAATAACATGAACGTTCTACTAACATTTGATGCGCGTTGTTTCCTTCCATCTTGTGGGGAAATTAAAGTCCTAAATCTGTTTTTCTGAAAAACAAACTTTGAAGAAAAACAATAATACATTACAAAACTTGCTGTACAAAGTTAAAGTAAATACACGAGGGTGACTTGCATCCTAAACATAAATCCTGTCAGAATATTCTATTACTTTTAACTCCACTAAGATTATTTAAACACACTGGACCATTTATTATAGTAGCTATAGTTTTAAAGTTTTAAGCAAAAAACAAAAAGGTAAAATTAGTTAAACATTCAACGAGTTGTGGTTGATTAAAATTAATTCTGCACGTGGTCAACACAATACACTGAGCTGAGCTGTCGTCCGCCCCAAGATGGCGCACCTAAATCCCCTCAGCGCCTATAGGCGAAAGCCGTCGATGCGGGGTCTACTCTTACGACAGAAACGTACATCCGACGATTTGGAATGCCTCTGTGTGCAACCAGCAGCACAACAAGTCTTAGACATTTACATTCCAAAAATAAACTAACTAAAAGTACGCTCTAAATCACCCGTTTTGTCATGTAGTAGACGAGAACAGTACTGTTTCTGCCTACCCGCGGGACCCGGATTTAGCGCTGACGTCACGCGTGAACTGGTCTAAAGGCTACCACAGACTCAAACGTATCCAGAAATGGTGGAAGTGCGCATGCGCGGGCATAACGTGGAAAGTAACAAGGAACAGGCGCGCACAATAGCGTTGTCACTACCCGATATATTTGCTGCAGCGAGGTGTACTTGGATTCGCTCCATCAGGACCTTTGTGCATGCGCAAACAGAAAAACTTTCGACAGCACCTGGCGATGACAGAGCGGGGCCGTGGAACACTATCTCACCAGAGTTGCAAAATGGTTCAAAATAACTGTTTAGAGTTCAGCTCGGATTTTATTTACAGCGCTGTGTAGCATTGCTGTGCGCGCTGAGTCCAGATGCCGTGCGCGAATGCGCTCCCGCATAGTTTAGATGAAACACTGGTTACAGCTCATTAAAGTTATTTTCTAATACATATTTTTTGTACAAAATGACAATTTTTTTAAAGCGAACCATGGCATTTCTGTAGGAAATTAAAGACATACTTTCTGGTACCTTTCAAACTAATACAACGCATTCAACGGCGACGCCGTAGTTTATGCTCGCGCATGCGCAAATAAGCATACGGTACAGATAGGCCTTTGAGAGTGACAACGTGGAAAATTGTCAAGATAACCAAACCCTCTTGTACTTCAATAAATATTGTCCTATGCCACTGAATTTTACAAATAATGACTTAGCCCATTATATATATATATATATACACACACACACATTACTTATATAACTTTAATATGTTAATTCGTCTTTTTTATATTATGTAACTTAACTAGACATTAATACACAACTATCTACATCACCTTAGTTCATCTAATAAAATTGTTTAAAAAGTTTTTCGAGTTTTCCTTACCTTGGTTATGGACCGACCTTCCTCTAAGGTAAAATGAAGTCCGTTGTGCACCTGGAGCTCGCCAACAATTCTGGTCGCGCGCGGCGAATTCTTCTTCTTCTTGATTTTTTATTGGCGGTCGGCAAAAAACGTTTAGGTGAGCCATACCGCCACCAAATGGTATGGAGTGTGGACCGCATGACAAATTAACTAATTTTCATGTTACTAAGTTTACTTGTCAACCTGTTTCTCTGAATCCAATATTTATTACAATTCAAAATGACATGTTCCACAGTCTCATCTTCCCCACAGTCACATTTCCCTGTCTGATGTTTACCTATCAAAAATAATGATCTATTCAATCCAGTGTGTCCCATTCTAAGCCGTGAAATAATTATCTCTTCTCTCCTCTTCCTTTCTGTTACTCTCATTTGTCCAATTCTCTTTTGTATTTTATAAAGCCACCTTCCTTTCTTTTCTTCATCCCATAACTTTTGCCACCTATCTTTGGCTTTTTGTTTAATTATACCCTTTGTTTCTGTTATACTAAAACTAACATTAATATCTACCCTTACCTTATTTGTACTCTCCTTAGCCATCCTGTCTGCCATTTCATTTCCTTTAATCTCGTTATGTGCCGGAACCCAAACAAAATGTACTACTAACCCCATCATATTTATTCTGTAAAGTGTTTGTTGTATTTCAATTAATATATCTGGTCTACTGTCTGACTGATTATTTTGCAAACTGACTAATGATGAACTAGAATCTGAGCAAATGATAGATTTGAATGGTCTTACCTCTTCCACCCATTGAACTGCTAAAAGCAAAGCTAGCATTTCTCCTGTATATACTGAAACTCCATCACTAATCCTTTTTCCTACCTTAATATGAAACTGTGGTATGATAAATGCTATCCCTAGCCTAATAGCTGTATTTTTTGATGCATCTGTATATATTTGTATATAATTATAATATTTATTTAAGTGTTCTTGTACTATATATTTATTCATAATTTGATATTTATCTTTTTCCTTCTTTTCTAATAATGAAAGATCAACTTTAACATCAGGAAGTATCCAAGGTGGTATTGCTGTTAACGGAACTGTCTGACATATATCTAACTGATTTAAATTAATTTCAATAACTTTAGTGTTTATTACCCATCCAAAGCTCTTTTTTTTCCTTTTTCCATCCAGGTTTAAGCACCTCTAATGTTGGATGATCCTTCCTTTGCTCCTGTAAATTTGACCAGTAGTTTAATGATAATTGATCCCTTCTAACTTTAAGAGGCATTTCTCCCATTTCAACTTGTAATGCTGCTGTTGAAGATGTGTTTTAAAAGCTCCAGTACATATTCTTAAAGCCTGATGTTGAATAATATTTAACTTATGGAGGTTTGTATCTGCTGCTGAGTTATAGACTATACATCCATAGTCAAGTACTGACCTGATTAACCCAGTATAAATTGCTTTTAATGATTTTCTATCAGCTCCCCACTCTGTTCCAACTAAACACCTCTTTATATTTAGTACCTTTCTACATTTATTGATTATTTTCTTAATGTGCACACCCCATGTCATTCTTTCATCAAACCACATCCCAAGAAATGTAAATTGTTTAACTCTTTCCAAATCCTGACCATATAATTTTAAGTTAGCTTTTCCATCAACTCTTTTCCTTGTAAAAAACATTATTTTAGTTTTCTCTACTGAAAATTTAAAACCCCATTTATATGACAATTTTTCTACAACTGCAATTGCTCCCTGAAGTTTCTTTACAATAAATTCTAAATTTCTTCCCCTTTTCCACATTGCTCCATCATCTGCAAATAATGAGAATCCCATTCCACCCTCTATTTCTTTAAACATATAATTAACTATCACTGAAAATAATAATGGACTTACTATACTTCCCTGTGGTGTCCCGTTTTCTATTTTCAAACTCTCAGAATAATCCTTCCCTATCCTCACTTGTATTTGTCTTTCTTCTAGAAAATTTTTAATCTATCTAAACATATGACCATTTATACCCATTCTTCTAATTTTAATTAATAACCCTTCCCTCCACATCATATCATATGTCAAAAAATACTGCCACAACACTCTTTTTATTCACCTGTGCCTTTCTGATTTCATGCTCTAAACATAAAACTGGATCCATTGTACCTCTACCTCTCCTGAAACCACTCTGATAAGACAATATAAGTCCCTTGCTCTCCATATAATATATTAATCTTTCATTTTTCATTAAGTTGGATTTTAAAGCTATCAGCCAATAATTTCCTGGTTTTGTCTCATTTTTCCCTGGTTTTCTAATTGGAACAATCACGGCTTCCTTCCAACTCTTTGGCATTTCCCCATCTTCCCATACCCTATTATACATTTCTAATAAAATATTTTTAGAAGTTTCACTTAAATTACTAATCATAACATAATAAATTTGATCTTTTCCTGGAGCTGATAACTTATATTTTTTAAAAGCCCTATTCAGTTCTGTTATTGTAAACGACATTTTCAACGGTTTGTTTGTAACTTCTATTTGCTGTAATAAATACTTGTTCTCTAAAATAGTCTTTTCTCTTCCTTTTTTCCTTCTTCACTAATATTTTCAGAGCTATGAATTTTAACAAAAGTATTTACTAACATTTTTGCTTTTTCTCTGTCGGTAACTGCTGTTGTTCCTCCATCTTTTAATATTGGATATCCACTCACTCTTCTAATCCCATTCATCCTTTTAATTGTTGCCCACACCTTAGAAATATCTGTCTCAATTCCTACTGAATTACAGAAACTCCTCCAATATCTCTTTTTGCATTTTTAATAATTCTTCTTACATTTGCTTGTAATTTCTTGTAGTTATTCAGATTCTGAAAGTTGTGATTTCTTTTTAATAATTTGAAAGCTTTATTTCGTTTCTTTATAATCTCCAACCTTCTTTCCCTTCCCCCACCTTTCTTTCTGCCTGATTCACAGACATGAATACGTAGACGCCGCGTCCTCGGGTGAGAGGCGTGCCGACAGAGCGGCCATCTTAGATCAGACCAAGCTGCAGTCAGAAAGAATACAAGTCAATTCAGGAAAATGTACTTTATGTTTTCAGACACTCTGAATCCGGTGAATTCTCACCCGATTTCCAGCAAAATCAACTGTCTGAAAATGTCACCCTTTTAAGGGCTACATGGGACCAATTGATTTAATTAAATTATTGTCTAACTTAATAACTAATTTCGATTTTGTACTGAAAGTAAGAAAACTTCCAGAGCTCCGTCCCAGGAAGCCAGACTTTTACTCCGCTTAATATGGGTGCGCAAATAAAAGGACACTAGGAACCAGATCCTGGGGAATTACCTTCCATAAGTAAGATTTTATGATAGATAATCCTCATGCTTTACAGTTACAGTTTTTCCGGCATAAACACAATATGTGCTAATGGGTAGCAGGGATGGAAGCGGAGAAAAGTACATTAAACACCAAAAACAAATAAAATGGTCCTAAATTACTAGATAGACATGATTTATGGGGGGGGGGGGGGGGGTTGCTATGATTTTGTAATGTATTTGATTCTAAGATGCTTTATTTTTTTTTGTTGATTTTTCACCCCCAAATTGCGGTTTGTAATATTTAATTTTTAAATGCTGTCATAGGCACCTCTACTCTCACTTGTCTGTATATAGTTTTGCTCCTATGTAGATCAGTGCTGCTGTCTGTGGATCGGTGTCTGTGTATATAGCCTATACATACAGTATATATATATATATATATATATATATATATATATATATATATATATATATATATATATATATACACTCCTGATCAAAATCTTAAGACCAGTCAAAAAATTGCAAGAATTAGCATTTTGCACTATTGGATCTTAAGAAGGTTCTAAGTAGAGCTTCACAATGTTAAAAGGACAAATCAGTGCAAGAGACAAGAACATTTGAGCAGGGAATTGTCTGAAAACTGCATTTACACTCAAACATGATTTTTTCAGCTGATCAAAAGTTTAAGACCATAGTCTTTAAAAGCCAAAAGCTGTGCAAACATCTGGATTCCATGTCATTTTCTGTGAAGTCTTTACACTGTCAAGACCTCCTGATGGCAAAAGCAAAAAAGCTCACTGACTTTGAATGTGGTAGGATTGTTGAGCTGCATAAGCAAGGCCTCTCACAACGTGCCATCGCTGCTAAGGTTGGATGCAGTAAGACAGTCATTTTGCATTTTTTAAATGATCCTGAGGGTTATGGAACAAAAAAGTCAAGTGGTAGACCCCAAAAAATTTCACCAGCTCTGAGCCGCAGGATCCGATTGGCTGTCCGTCAAGACACGGGACGATCCTCTACCCAAATTAAGGCCATTACTGGTGCTGACTGCAGCCCAATAACCATCAGACGGCATCTGCGATAGAAGGGCTTCAGAAACAAAAAACGTCTTCAAAGGCCACGTCTTCTTCAACGCCACAGAATTGCCCGTTTGGACTTTGCAAGGATGCACCAAACATGGGACATTGAAAGGTGGAAGAAAGTTGTCTTCTCTGATGAGAAAAAATTTAACCTTGATGGTCCTGATGGCTTCCAACGTTACTGGCATGACAGGGAGATCCCACCTGAGATGTTTTCTACACGGCACAGTGGTGGGGGCGCCATCATGATTTGGGGTGCGTTTTCCTTCAATGGAACAATGGAGCTTCAGGTTGTGCAGGGGCGTCAAACAGCAGCTGGCTATGTGGAGATGTTGCAGCGGGCATCCCTCATGACTGAGGGCCCTCGTCTGTGTGGTAATGATTGGGTTTTTCAACAGGACAATGCTGCAGTTCACAATGCCCGCCTGACAAAGGAGTTCTTCCAAGAGAATAACATCACTCTTTTGGACCATCCTGCATGTTCCCCGGATCTAAACCCAATTGAGAACATTTGGTGATGGATGGCAAGGGAAGTTTACAAAACTGGACATCAGTTCCAGACAATGGATGCCCTTCGTGAAGCCATCTTCAACACTTGGAGCAACGTTCCCACTAGCCTCCTGGAAACACTGGCATCGAGCATGCCTAAACGATTGTTTGAAGTCATCAACAAGAATGGTGGAGCTACTCATTACTCAGTCCTTTTTTTTGACATTTTGATTTCTGTTTTGGGGGGTTTTCGTTTTTTTTTTAGCTATGGTCTTAAACTTTTGATCAGCTGAAAAAATCATGTTTGAGTATAAATGCAGTTTTCAGACAATTCCCTGCTCAAATGTTCTTGTCTCTTGCACTGATTTGTCCTTTTAACATTGTGAAGCTCTACTTAGAACCTTCTTAAGATCCAATAGTGCAAAATGCAAATTCTTGCAATTTTTTGACTGGTCTTAAGATTTTGATCAGGAGTGTATGTAGTTGTGTGTGTGTGCATGTGTTATGAGTATAAAAATCAATTGGTTGAATCGAAACATTGTGGTCTTCATTATTTCATAAAACTGTGTGAACCTTTTGGTCTTGGATAGACACTGATTAGGAATAAACTTTTTGAGTATTAAAGAGATAAAATTACTAATATGAGAAAAAGTCAAAGGAGAATAAAGTAAAAAAAGTGGTAATATTATGAGAAAAAAAGTCATATTATGAGAACTAAGGGGGAGCATTTCCAGAATAGTCACAGTTCGCAGAAATATTTTGGTCCTGCTGTAATAGGGCCTGGTAAGATTCTTTTAACAATTTTTTATTCTTTAAAGTCGGGAGAACAATGCCAAAGGTATACGAAAATAATACGAAAATAATCCCGTAATATTGCAAAAATAAATATATTACGAATATAAAGTATATTCTGAGATTAAAGTCCCTCTAATACTATTTTGGTGTCTGAATCTAATGTAGCAGTATGTATGTAGCAGATTTGCTATATAACACACAGCATAGGCAGACCCCGCCCAACGAGGCGTCTATCTATGTATATAATGTAGAATGCAACAGAACATTTGCAAGACGATTGGAGGGGGGCGGCAATACATTTTTTGTATCCAGTCTGCCAGACATGAAAGAATAGAGTAGGTCATTCCTCAGAGTACCATTAGGTGGCGGTAGTTCATATCTTTAGTTCTTTGGGCAGGTTTCCTTGGCACAACAACAAAAACGAAGAAGAAGAAGGTGTGAAGGAGCGACGGAGTTGGAAAATAAGGGCGCTTTTCCTCAAGAATATAATAGCATGGACAGGTATGGCTTCACAGTTTTAATAGACAACTTTGTTGCTCTAGTGCAAGCAAAAGCCCTAAACTGACGGAATTAGTTATTAGCAACTCGCCACAAAGTAATACATAGCTCGTTTATATACTGTATCAATGCATGCACCCAGTTTTTCATTTCGACCCACTGAGACTTTTCCTGTTTGCAAAATTGTTGGGGTGGGATAGGAGTGGCTCTGAATGGGGATACATATTAACTGCTACAGCAAAGCAAGGGCTCTTAATAGCTGTTGTGTGCAATAGACAGGAGAAGGGGTTCTGTTGGGGGAAAAACAAGCCCAAACATGCCACCAGATGTTAAGAACAAGCCCCAAAACCAGAAAGCAATAAAGTTACAAGCGACTTAAGAAAAAAGAGAGCGGAAAATCTCTTGAAACCGGGGTTCGCTGCACTGCTTCTGTTCCCCCGGGGTTTCACTGAACGCGGAAGCGTCGCGGGAGCGGTGCGGCTGCGGCTGCGCCAATCCATCTTGGCTGGTCGTTGCAGTTCTAGTCAATCAGAATGTTTTCAAGCATCTTGCCACAGTACATTTTTAAGCATTGCAGAATGGCCGACGCTCGCCGCTTCTCTAAAATAGGCGGGTGTTTTATTTTTGCCGCGCAGAATCCATGTCAATGTGGAAAGGAGCGAAATCGAGCTGCACTACACAACGCTCTGTTTGAGGAATGCATCCAGAAAAGCAGGGGAACGTCACACCAGTGTACGAGACTTGATGACAATTTCACTTTAATTTAAAACCTACAGGTACACTACTGTTGCGAAATGATGCAATACCACTGATCTCTATTGTACACTAGATTGATAATAGCCCGCTGTTAGAACGAGTCGCTTTGAAGCCACCAGCCGCCATATTGGTACTCCATATTTTCCTCCAGTAACTAGGGAATATGTGCTCTATAGCATCGAACAACGATGATTTTCTCATGTTCAGGGAGGGGGGGGGGGGGGGTTAAAACTTTTAAAATGTCAAATACCATATACTTTTATGTTATGTACTAAAACTAATATGTGTGTTATGTACTATAACTAATATGAATAACAAGTAAAATATTTCAGCATATAATTTACTAGTAGTTTAGTGTTAGTACATACAATGACTGTAGAATTACCCGCTACTTCCTTCTACTCGCTACTCTCACAACGTAAACATCCGTTTTTGTTGCAGCATTTGGTTGCAACAACAAGCAGTTTTCTAGCTGTGTTAAGACGTTTCACAGGTAATTTTACAGTTAGTGGATGTACTAACACTATCAACTACTGAGAAAGTCATATGCTTAAATATTTTGCACGTAATAAATATATATATATAAATATATATATATATATATATATATATATATATATATATATATATATATATATACACAGATATTGCTTATTCCAGAGCTATAGATTGTAACTGGATTTTCTCTTTTGCATTCTTTTGTCAGGGAGCTTTTGTTCCATATCTACGAACAATGTAAGCGGATATGTGAAGACTTTGAAGGAAACCCTTCTCAAATCGACATTGATTATCTTCGGTGTCGCTACGAGGACCTACATGCTATTGTAGTCAGATGTGTAAATTTTGGCGTGTTTTCTGACATGGATGACATCATGAACAGCATGCAATGTGTGCTACGGTCTTTAGAAGAAAAACAACCAATACAAGGATTCAAGGCGTCCAAGATCCGTACCGGCAACAGAGGACGTCCTTTGTGGGACATTTCCGGAGAACAACTCCAGTTTCTCTTAGAATTTAATTTCACTGTGAGAGAAATTGCAAAGTTATTTGGTGTAAGCTACAGAACTGTAAGACGACGGATGACGGAAAATGGATTGTCTGTTCGCATGCACTACAGTGACATCTCAAGAGACGACCTCATCAAGGTGGTATCTGATTTCATTCAACAGTTTCCCAATTCTGGGATAAAAACTGTTAGCGGATATCTCAACAGCATGGGATTGAGGTGGGTGTTGCTACAATAAATACATTAATTTACATACTTATTTAGATGTCATTTTCTTATTTAGATTATATTTTCATATGAAATATTAATATTTATTATTGTGGTTGGTAAGGGTTCAAAGAGCAAGAGTCATCGACACCTTAAGACATGTTGATCCTGTTGGTATCATATGTCGTGGACTTGGTATCAATATTGTTCCAAGAAGAGTCTACTCTGTGCCATTTCCAATGGCCCTTTGGCACATTGATGGAAATCACAAGTTAATCAGGTTAGTCTGGTCAAACATATTGCATGTCAACATTTAAAATAAATCAATATGGACTTTGCAAATTGTGTTCTTCTTTTTTAGGTGGAAAATTGTGATACATGGTGGAATTGATGGATACAGCAGAAAGATCGTGTATCTCACAGCAAGCGACAATAATAAATCCACAACTGTCCTTAATGCCTTTCTTGGTGCTGTGGAACAGTTTGGGGTTCCTAAAAAGGTTCGCAGTGACAAAGGAGGGGAGAATATCGAGGTAGCACGCTTCATGCTTGAACATCCTCAAAGAGGTAGAGATATCCCTGATAATTTTTTTCAGTTTTAATTTCATTCATTCCAAAAGTCAAATTCCATCAAATCCTCCAGGTTGGTTAGAAAGTTTCCTCTCTAAGG
This sequence comes from Fundulus diaphanus, assembly GCA_037039145.1. NCBI lineage: Eukaryota > Metazoa > Chordata > Actinopteri > Cyprinodontiformes > Fundulidae > Fundulus > Fundulus diaphanus. The sequence goes on from CM073126.1 coordinate 29,834,901, forward strand.
AAACCCAGCAGGTTGCATCAAGTCTCTCCAAGCAACATTCAGTCCTGAAAGAGCGTAGAGCCACAGTGGACAGTCGTCTGCGTGTTTCAACAAACAAATTTGCATATGTTTGAAAATGATGCTGGAAATTCCCCAGGAATAATAAAACAAATCTTAGTTGGATTGTACATTTAAAAAAAAAAGTATTTCAAACAAATTTATACACTTCAAAATTATGCTATAGTTTTCTATGATGAATATGGCAATCAGAATATCTGATTGCCATATTCTGATTGCTTAGAATCTTTTATCATGTTTGGACTTTTGTTTGTACATGTTATCGTTGGTGATGAGCTTCAACTCTTTCAGTTTGAAAATGTGTTCACATCTTTTCTATTTAACTTAAGTTGGGACTGTAGCTGGGCAACACCCAAAAAAATATTGACAGCAAGAAGTAATTTATTTTTAAATACTAAACTATAACCTGTCAAAAGGTATGAGTTGTTAATGTCCTACCCATTTGTTGTGACAGAAATTGTTCTATGGATATGTCTATTTGTCATGCATTTCACCTTTCACTTTGTGTTTTGTCACAGGTGCAAGGAGTTTCATCACTGGACGAAGTGTCCATAATCAAAGAATAGAGAGGTTATGGAGAGACATTTGGGGTGCTGTCACCATCAACTACCATTCGGCATTTAACTATCTTTCTGAATCAACTGCTTTTAATGTAGATAACGAGATAGACCAGATTTGCTTGCATTATGTGATTCTTCCTAGAATCAACAGAGATTTACAACTTTTTAAGCAAGCATGGGATCGCCACTCCTTATCAACAGAATGTGGACGTTCACCTCAGCAGCTATGGATTGAGGGCCAGCTTAGGGGGACAGATCCAATCTCCAACCCTGGATTTGAAGAGGTCTGCAAAAGATATTTTTGCTTCACGAGTTATGCATTGCCATAAAATATTTCACTGATTGGGAAAATAGTCATTTTGGCTTGAATGTACTAAGAATGGCTTGAAAACTAATTTTCAAGCCATTCTTAGTACTTGTCTATTGGTTGTAACTTTGATCTATTGCTAAAAATATATAATACTTTGCTGAATAACTGTTTTATTTGACGTAGGTCAACCTTGAGGACTATGGCATTGATTGGGAGGGACCAATGTCCTTTGATGGTGATGGGACTGTAGATGTACCAGAGACACCTGAGGGTCTGAAAAACCTAGTGTTTTCACATCTGGATGGAATAATTGATCCTCTTCGCCCAAGTTTGAGCTTTGGAATAGACATTTTGTTGGAAGCTTTGGATGCTGCACATCATCTGGTTCCTGATGTTTAACTTTGTGACTGTGTCAAAGGTCCCACTGATTGTGGTGAAGGAGGAAAAGTTTTAAATATTTGACTCATTAAAAATGTGAAGGTGTTTTGCATGCTACTGTTTAGTCATTTTTAGCTTGCCATATATTACACAAAGGCAGATGGTTTTACTTCAGAGTTCATTATGTGTTTAAAATGTTGATGCAATGCAAAAAGGGAATTTATATACCATTAAAACAAATCTGAGGCAAAAGGTAATCAAAGCAAGTGAAATTATGTATACATGCAGGAATGTTATCCCGGTTACTAAGATTTCTTGAATTTACATTACACTGTAGAGTTAGAGAAGTAAAATAAATTAACTCTTAAAACAAGATAAATTATGTAACAGTTCCAAATCTTAGGATATTTTGATCTTGGTGAGACCCAAGTCATTTGTAGGGTGATTGTATTCAATCTTTTAAATAACACTTGTTTTTGTGGTGCTAATTTCCTGCAGAGCTACTCACCTGTTACCTATTTTAGGGGTTTATCTTATAGTAAGCTGTTATGTAGGAGTTTTCTGAATTTATTTATTGGCTATATTGGAGTTTTCTGAAGGTTGTTTTCTTCCTGAAAGTAAGGGTAGCATTTTACTAAGTATGGTGGAGTATAGGTTGTTTAAACTCTCCATTTAATTTTAGCAATGAAATATATACGGTTTAATATTAAATACATAAAAGCATGGTTTGGGAGCACCAGTGCCTCAAGGGGAAGGACTTTATCCTGTAACCAGTGGATTACTGGTTTTATCCTACTCTTAGTGCTCTCTAAGTGGATAGTGTGCAACCTACTGCTCCCTTTAAAGGGGGTGGGTTAAAATCCAGGGAACACATTTTTTCCAGAGAGGGACAATATTTCTTAAAACTACTTTCTTTATGCTGTATAATTAAGCATCATCTATAGTTGGGATTGTAAATATCAACAGATGAAAATTTTAGAAATTACTAATTCACTGGCGCTCGTTTTAATGCTCATTGAAGGTCAGCTTTGCAGCAAACGGAGGCGTTTGTGTCAAAGACTCTTATTTTGAAATCTCCGTTGAACCGGAAGAAGTGTGTACGTGCTTTTATCATGACTGCATCGATCAGAAAATGAAGAACCAAGGCGTTTGTCGGAGCTAATTGGGAACAATGAGGGAGTTATTACTGTTGTGACATTAAAGATTAAAAAAATAAAGGTAGCCGCACAGGCTGACAGCAGCAGGAACCCACAGTGTAAAAGCAGTGCATGACGACGTCAGGTGACAACACGGCCCGATAACGGGGAGAACGACAGGGAAGTCGACAGGTTGTAAGTTCAGAGGAGACGACGGGAAAAACGCAGGTTGCAACAGCGGGGAAGATGACAGGGGAAACCGACAGCAAACCGAGATCCCGTGATTACAGGTTCAACAACCAGGTCAAACAACATAAAGTGATTCCATAAGCACGATAGATACACACCTTACATAGACACATACATGGACACATGAACACGTCAGAAGACGCATAAACATAATTTATGCAGTTTCCATTACATAAGCAGGATACATATACACCTTACATAGACACATACATGGACACATGAACACGTCAGAAGACGCATAAACATAATTTATGCATCCTCCATTACATAAGCAGGATACATAAACACCTTACATAGACACATACATGGACACATGAACACGTCAGAAGACGCATAAACATAATTTATGCATCTTCCATTACATAAGCAGGATACATAAACACCTTACATAGACACATACATGGACACATGAACACGTCAGAAGACGCATAAACATAATTTATGCATCTTCCATTACATAAGCAGGATACATAAACACCTTACATAGACACATACATGGACACATGAACACGTCAGAAGACGCATAAACATAATTTATGCATCTTCCATTACATAAGCAGGATACATAAACACCTTACATAGACACATACATGGACACATGAACACGTCAGAAGACGCATAAACATAATTTATGCATCTTCCATTACATAAGCAGGATACATAAACACCTTACATAGACACATACATGGACACATGAACACGTCAGAAGACGCATAAACATAATTTTGGCACTAATGGAACCCCATAGTAGCAGAGATGCGATAAAACGCTCATTAACGTGTCACTCATTGATCATGCGCAGATTAATGACCTGAGCCAGGTGCCCGTACCTGTCATGTATGGGGTTCCGTTTGTACCAAAAATAAGCAGATGTAATATGTCTAGATGTTGTGTTGTTGTTGCATATGTGTTGTCTGCATATGTAGAAGTTGCACATGTATTTGTTGTATATGTAGATGTTGCATATGTCTATGTTGCACATGTCTGTTGTATATGTCTATGTGGCACATGTCTATGTTGCATATGTCTATGTTGCACATGTCTATGTTATATATATCTATGTTGCAGATGTAGCCGTTGCATATGTCTAGGTTGCACATGTCTATCTGCTATTGTGTTGCTAAGTCACTGTGATCTTGCCAGTTCATGTGCAGTAAACTAACCTACACCTTGCAGTTGTTTTATGATGTTGTTGCCACCTGTTGTTGGTTCACGTAATTGTCTGCACGTCTGTAGCTTCCGTCATTGGTTAATGTCATTGCTCTCAGCTGTTGGTATATGCTGTTGGTCCTTGTCGTTGGTTCATGTCGTTGGTCTTTGTCGTTGGTCTTTGTTGCCTGTTCCCCTCGCCATTACAAACAGTGGAACTTTATTTTCTGTTGTCTAAGTGTTTGTTTAAAAAAATACAAAAATGTTGGTTTATCATTATCAATAGCTCCAAAATGTTTAGATTTCCACGAATCTCGTGGTATTTACTTCAGGCATTAATTAGGACAGCAAAGCAGGAAGGAGGGGGCCTGGCGCAAATAGCTTTGGGATAATAATGAGGGGGGAGAGGTACATTTATAGGCTTAAAACTTTAAAATAAAACCAAAGGGCTCCGCCTATGGCCCGTGAATAAATGTGTGCTCGCACTGGCAGGATTCAAAGTGCTTTACATGGTATCTACTGTCTGGATCGCCGGGTTGTTTAATCGTAGCTTAACCAAAACTTTTTTCAAACACTAGGGGGCGTAATAAGCCAATGGACGCTAACGGTGCAGTTTCATGAAAGTTATTTATATTATCAACTGACAATACATAATTATCCTTGGAGGACTAACATTTAAAATGAGAAAAATGCCTCCCATAAATCATGAAAAGGGTTAACTCAAATAAAAGGCCACAATAATATTGCATTTGGACGTTTGCATTTGATGAATATTATCAAAATGCCACCTTTTTAATCAGAGGCTCTGGGATCTCCCTACCACGTTTTAGGATAAATAACATCTGATTTCATACAAAGCATTCAAGCTTTTGAACAAAGTCAGGATTGGCAAAAAGTAAATCTTCCCTTTCACTTTAATATAGTCAGTTGTAATTTTTAATGCTTGATAAAAATTTACTTTTAAAATTCAAGTTCTGAAAAAAGATAACAGGCAATTTCACAAAAATACATTTATTTTCAATAAACACATGGTACAAAACCATACCATAAATCCACTCCCATAAGTTAAATCATGTCAAAAGAAAAGAGCAAGTAATGCTTATTGCTCACATTTCCAACTCTCTCCCATTCTAATTTGAGGCTTGGCCAAACTAGCTTGTTCACTAGTGACACACTTTTAACAGAATAATCTCGTGGGACGCAATAATGACGATTGGGGCTGAACATGCCACTATGTTTTGTTGCTTCCTGTTCGATGGTTTTATAGTAATGTATCCCCACTTTGATCCTTTAAAAACTGATAATACTATTGACCTAGGATACGCTGGAGGCACAACAACATAGGTAGGAGAATGTCACGGTAATATTGTTAGAATTTACCTTTAATACCATTTTAGAAAAAGTCAGAGCCTGATTTTCTGAACAAATCTTTTAACTTTATTTTGGAACAAATGATATACTTTGGCCTATAAGGCAAACTTCAAAATGACAGAAAAAAAACACACACACACACACACTAAACAAAACCAAAAGTTGGAGACTGCAAAATGCCTGACTCCATGTAATCTACAAAGTCGTCAAACGTCTCATGAATCGGAAGCCTTAAAATAACACTGCACGTGTTGGCTTCCGGATAGCGCCGCCGGGAACCATCTTCGAGAGGGGTGTGTAGAAACTCAATTTGAGGCTTGTGGGGGAAGCCAAGTGGAGGGATTTGTTCCACTCCAGAAACGAAAATCAATATGTTTTGAAGGGTGACTGCTCTTGAACCATCTAAGAAGAAAAAAAAACAATTTTTGATTACTTTTGTTGAAAGTTTGTATATAACCAAGTAATTATGTATATCCCAACATACCGCCAACTTCAATAAGCCAGTCCCTCCAAAAGGTGAGTGTCAGATTTTCCCTTCTCCGGGCATTGCTGCCAGATGGAGAGAAGACTGTCTCAAAAAGGGTCATCATGCTCTGGACTGTGAGCTGGGAATGTCCAGAAACAAAGATGGGGCGAAGGATGTCAGGGTGGGCCCTCATTGCCTCAGCGACCTTGAGGCAATCCAATCCCTCAATGAGCCTGTCAGGAAAGAATATTTTGACATGTATAAAAGCTATTAAAAATTGGTTTCCACAACAATTTAACTGTAAAGACTGGCCCATAAGTATATTTCAAACCCCAGGCATATTTGGACATAAACATTAACAATACTTCACTTTCCATTAAAACACCCAATATTTAAATACAAGGCATTGGTTTCCGGGGTTGAACCAAAGTCTCTGCTCTGCATTTAACCCATCCCCTTGGGGAACAGTGGGCTGCCATGTGCGGCGCCCGGGGAGCAATCGGGGGTTAATGGTCTTGCTCATGGACCCAGAGTGCCGTCACTGGGGATTGAACCGGGTACTTGCATCCTTCTCTGTATGCAAGTGCGCTGCTCTAACCACTAGGCCAACACTCCCCCACAAAGGAGTATGGTGTGCATACAACCTAGTCTGTATGCACACCACTGTATAACGAGTACTAGTCAAAAATACCAACAACAAAGACAAGCCAATACTTTTTTAACAGTGGATCTCTGTTGACACAAAATATTCAGTACATGGGATTCTACTTACTGGTCCAGTGCAGGTTTAACGCGCCCCTCAACATGGGCCCTTGCTGCCTCCTCAATAAGAGCCTGCTGGCTCTCCATGTTTAGGAGAGACATTGCACAGCCCAGGGTACATAGTGCCGGCCAGGCTTCCCCAACAGCACGCTGGGCTTCATCAAAGGTTTCTGCAGCCTTTATCTGTGTTAATGAAAACACAAACACACGCACATATACATATCAATACGTATATATATACATATCAATACGTATATATATATATATATATATATATATATATATATTTATATATATATATATATATATTTATATATATATATATATATATATAGAGAGAGAGAGAGAGAGAGAGAGAGAGAGAGAGAGAGAGAGAGAGAGATATGTGTGTGTGTGTGTGCACAAAAATTGTGTGACCCACTTTATCAAGGTGCTGACGCAGTTCCCAATCGCCAACCTCCTCCAATGAGACTGGGCCTGTTTGTTGCCGACATAGCTGCGTATATAGCCTTTGAGATAAAAAAGAGGGCGTACTCCTCCTTGGAGAAGGGCCAGGGACAGCATTTGGCCAATTATTTTATAGTCACCAAACTCTACGCCTGCAACATAGACAAATCAAAAAACAAAAATGTCTTATCATCAAAGTAATGCTCCCAGAATAAATGAAACACCTAATGGCTCCTACAGCCTAAGAACTTCATGTTTAAACAGTTATTAATTGCTACCTACCCCGGTGTACCAGTGACAGATTTTTGCTGCCCTCTGGCCCTTCAAAGTAGCGGCTATCTCGTAGTGCTGCAACTAGGAGTCGCAGGAATTCGCGGCTGGGACCACCGTCGTCCACAGCCCCCTCACTCTGTCCCTCGCCATCAACAAACATTATATTTAAATGATGAAGGGGATTGAAGTGTGCTCTTCGAAAAGCTCTAAAAGAACCTTCCAGTAGGAACTCGCGGCACACATTTATGCAGTTGTGGATGGGGGCTGACCCTCTCTGAACACCTTGTTCTAAACTTTCAAGCACAGTCTTTAAATCGGGAGACCTGTTTAAAAAAAATCTTAAATTAATTTTTATTTTGAGGTGTGGAGAATATACAATACAAGGGTCATCTCGGCAAATGTATCTGATAAAAACTAATGAGATGGGTAAGTCAATCAAAAAACATCTATTAATATTTGGAATAAATTCAACTGTGCATAAAACTTACTGGCTTGTTCCTTCATTTTCGGTGACAAGTTCTAACACTTCCACCGTGTCCTGCTCCCAGACGTGCTGCTGAGCACTATAATACCAGATATTTGTAGCTTTAAGGATGTTAACATAATACTCAGAATATATTTCCGTCAAATTGCATACCTTGTAACACCCTGAGGTGCCCCAACAGCTTCAACCTCAACAGCAAGGTGCTGCTCTGAGTACTCATTGTGACTACAAGAAAACACAATATTAAAAGCTATAAAAAGTAGAATTAAAGCATACAATGATCAGAAAAGTGATAGATATTGGGTTTGAACACCTTACTGTTATGTTGGCATTACAGAAAGTTAATGAGAAAACCAAACACTTACAAACAATTGAAGGAAATATTTCTAAAAGGGTATATTGGAGGAATTTTATAAACATGGCAAAACAGTTGTCATAAGTTTGTTCACTTATCTGTAATGGGCACTTCTGCTAGTCTTTCGGAGGCTTCTTTGCTGTTTATATCAAAACAGCATAGAAGCCTCCGAAAGACTAGCAGAAGTGCCCACTTTTATGCTGTTTATTTCTATATTGTAATTATATTGTATCGACTGAAATTAAGAATTTTGATATTATTGAGTTGTATTGCAAAAATAAAAAGAGAATTTGAAAAAACCTTTTGGAAACAGCAAAGAAAATACAGAAAGACATAAATACAAAAATATAATTCAAATTCAATTAAACTCAAATTCAAAAATACTTAATTTATTCCAAAGGTGAAATAAGTAATAACCAACACTTAACACGTCAGGATCAGGACACTTACTTCATAAAAGCGGAAGCTGCTTCAACCTCATCCTCAATAACAGTTATTGACAGCCTGCAAAAATAACAAAACAGATTAACATTTAAAAAAAGCATTTTGTCCTTGTGTCTGTTACTAAAGTTAACCCAATACACACTTACTGTTGCACAGGTGACATTTGGTGCTGAAAACGTAGGAAAAAAATAATTAAAGTATTATAGAAAAGATTGGATTATCAGGACAGTAGTGGCAATTTTTAATGCTTGTTTTACAAACATTAACAGACCTGCAAAGACTGTTGGATAGCCATGGCTAGGTCCTCATCCAAGTCTTCTCTGTGAAACCCCCACCCGCAAAAACAGTATGGGTCACTAAGAAAAAATAGTTTAACTTAAACGTTATTCTTCAAGATTTTGACATAAGCATGGGCCATACGTGTCATTTCTTGATTCCTCTTGTGTACTGTAGAAAGAAGAAAACCAAAGGAAAGTTAAAGAGTCTGTTAAACTGTATTACTCTAATGAACAGTTTATCATTTGCAAATACATAATTTGCACAATTACAATTATCTTCTAATGTAATTCTCTATGTTTTGGAAGAATTAATTGTCATTTTTACCATTCTTGGATATGGTCAGCCAAGTCACAAAGAGGGATTAAGGACTGGCAGGAGAGACACCTTTCCATCACTTTTGGGGCCTAAGCACATTGTATAAAAAAAAAAAAAAAAAAAAAAAAAAAAACCAGTTGAATGTCCATACAATAAAAAACAGGCACACGTTTTGGTAATGGTTGAGACCTACATCATCAACTGGCGGTGGCATCAGAGTAAGGCTTTGCTGGAGAGGAATTATATACAAGGGAGCCCTTGTTGAAGCCGACCTTACATAATTCAGGCTGTATCCCAATGGTGGTATGGGAAGCTCCTCTAACATCTTTCCCCTGGTGCCACGGGCCAGGACAAACCCACCAGCATCTCTAAGAGGAGATGCTCACTGACGAAAGAATGGTCTCCTTCATTGTGTGGGAAAAATACATTTTTTTTCCCCAATCCACAAGATGTATAGTAGCGAGACTCTTCCATTGTGGGCATAACATTTGATTGTGTCTCAGGCAAACAAATGAAGGTGTGTGACCAGGGGGTCTCCCGCTTCCTCTTCCTAACCCCACTGGCTACTCCTCCATGATGAGGCCGAAACAGCCTTGACAAGTGGGCCTGAGCGTTGTCAGTACGGGGCTGATAAACGGTGTGCCGAGGTGTAACAGCTTGGAAGTGAGAAGCTGGGGCAGGTGGGATATGACAAGATGGACCAGGCGTGGTATGGCTTGATTCAGCGGGTGGGGTGTTATAGGGTGATGCATGCTGCAGCCGTGATGAAGATGGCATTCGGGAGGAAAGTCTTTGGAAGACAGTGGGAGAAGGCTGGACTGCTGTTGTTGTAGCAGGTAAGCTGGACTGTGGTGGAGCAGATGGAGTGTGTTCCATTCTGTCCAGCAGCAGAGCCGTAGTGCGCTGCATTTGCCGAAGCAACTCTCGCATTTCTTCAGGACTGTTAAAAGGGAAGATAAAGATTAAGTAAATGGAGTAGTACATCTTAGAAAGCTGTCAACAATCTAGAAACTGTATATTTGTTACTTACACTTGTCTTTGACTTCCTCGGTCCATTTTGGCAATCTGTGACAAAAAGTCAAACCAGAATTAGCAGAATTCCACAGTGCAACATATTTAATAACATAAAGGACAAAATTATCCTGACCTCAACATTGTTTCTAGTCAAGGTAATAAATTATTTCACATGGGGTCTATCTATCACATGGGGTCTATCTATGTTCACTTTTTTCATTATGCATTATGCATTTTTTCATTATGCATTAGTTTTGATAAGGAGGGCCAACAATAACTGCCTTGGGTTGTGCACATGTTTTTAGATCTATTCCAACATCTTAAAAAATAAAAATTAAGGGTGTAGTTACAGAAAAATAATTCAAATATTTGAAGCTCCGTGCATGTATAGATGTCCGTCTGACAATTTATGACTGCAACTGTCAAAGTTTACTCTCAATGCAAAGCACTTTTTATTCAGCACAATCATTGGAGCATGAGCTTTTTTTTATACAGAGTTAAATTGTGTAACAAAATTATAGATAAGTTAAATATGGCAGAATTGCATAAAAAATTATCGTAAAGCCAATATTTCAACACCTTAATCAACTCAAGAGTTGCGAAACGACAGCATTAATACTAACGTATTAATGTAAAGTCATTACTTTTTAAATGTAGCAACAAAATTGCACTTTAATTAACTTCCTTTTGTTTTCTGAATATTTTTTCTTATATAAACTCTTAAACAGCTTATAAAAATTTCAAATAAAGTAAGCCAATTTGAACATGACAACAGAAAACGCATACATAATTTATTTATATAGAGATATATCTATGTATATCTACATCTAGATAAATATATATATAGGTTTTTCTGAAGTTAGAACATTATCTGCAAACCAAATTACTCATATGACATGCTATTACAGTGTTAAAATGACAGTAATATCAATGAAGATGACTACACAAAAATATTTTTCTTAAAAATACATAGATTTTTAAAATATTTTTACCTTATGAAATGTTCACAGGAGCACTCTTACCTTTCTTGAGAAAAAACGCGCGAATGATGTGATTTTTGCGCCAATTTATCTTCTGAGTTGGTGACGTATTTCCGCCCGCCACATGGATTACTTCCGGTCGACTTACGCTAACCTGATGGTCGTACGGAACAACAGTCCGCCGTCTATCAAAAGAAGTAGACGAAAAACATTGGGCCAGGCGCAGCTGTGAAAATGGCGACATGGTAAGTATATTCCAAATATTTAGTATTTGTTATGTCCTGGCATACCAAAAGTAAATATCAACAATCCAGATATAGGTATTTCAAGACGGTAGGCTAAATTCCTGAAAGGACCCTAGCCCCTAACTAAACTGCGCGCAGCGAACGCAACAACGGACGCGCCGCGCTCAAACCAGGGAATCACTTTTTTTTTACTTGCATGAACATATCAGACTGTCTCTAAAATGCTTCTCATACCAAAACATTATCCCTTTGACATTTATGACGGACAAAGGCGCAGGGCTGTTTCGCGACGACGGATTTGTTTGTTCAGGTTTATCTAGCTGAGCTGTGTGCCAAGAGGAAGTAAACTTCTTTTTTAAATGGTAAACCCAATTCATTGTGGAAAAACTAAACAACTCTTTAACGTTGTGCCTGACTTATTTTCATTTCATTGGGCTATTTCAGTTGTACATTGCACAAAGGGGCTTGAAATAGTGACGTAACAACCTCACTGAGCTGTGGGCTACATTCACTAATCACTGGAGTGCTGATTTGGCCGAAAAACTGAAGTCACTGGCCGCCATCTTGCTACTCCCTACTCTCTCAGAATCCCATAGGATTTGGTTGCATCAACAAGCAGTTTTCTGGCTGTGTGAAAACGTTTCTTAGGTAATTCTACAGTCAGTGGATGTACTAACACTATCAACTACTAGGAAATTATATGCTGAAATATTTTACATGTTATTCATATTAAATATATATGTATATATAAGTATATGTAAATATATGTTTTTGTATATTGTTATTTATATATCAATAAATATTAGAATTATATATATATATATATATATATATATATATCCCACGACCCCATGAGGGATTAAGCGGTTTGGAAAATGGATGGATAGATATATACTTAAATTAATAAAATGCAAAATATTTCAGCACATGACTTTCTCAGTACTTGATAGTTTTAGAACATAACATAAAAGTATATGGCATTTGACATTTTAAAAGTTTTAAGCCCTTAAGTTATTCATATTATACATATACGTGTGTATATATATATATATATATATATATATATATATATATATATATAAATATGTGTGTGTGTATGTATGTGTGTATATATATGAATGAATGAATGAATGAATGAATGAAGCGGGTACTCGTGAATAATCAATGATTAAATTATTCTTCAATTAATTTGATGATCGACCTAGAGTAATGGTACAGACTCCAGAATATGCCTTTTGCTGAAACAACCTTGTTACAGCCATAATTGAGATAAAATTAAAGTAAAATGTGCAGTGAGTTTTTGTTGCTAAATTCCAAATGCTTATTTATAGACAATTTATTTACTAAAACTCTATTTTTTGATTAGTTGAAAAAATAATCCATACATAAATTGATTAGTGAAAACAGCGAAAAAAATATATATAAATTGATGTAACGCTTGACAAATGTAAAATAATAAAACGCACAACAATAGCAATGATCCTAGAACAAAGTGGATATTTACTTTATTTTAACATGCAATTTGATAGGGTTTCACTATGACTATTAGATTGTATTTTGGATGCGCTTCTTTCAACAACATTAACAATACCTGTATTTTTCTTTATAGTTCTGAAGACGACCAGCGCAGCCGTCAACTGATGCAGTACCTCTATACTCAATGTCAGCGATTATCTGAAAATTTTGAGGCTAATGCATCACAATTTGATTTGGATTTCCTTGAGCAACGCTATGAGGATATCTACAACATCTTATTAAGAGCTCAACAAACCGGAATATTCACTGATATTGATGACATCTTGGACAGTGTAAAGGCGCTACTTTGCTTCTTAGGTGAAAAAAATAACCACACTGGTGGGTTTAGACCTGCGTTGATCACATCTGGTGGCAGAGGACGGCCGTCATGGGACATTTCAGAAGATCAACTAAAGTACCTGTTGGAGTACAATTTCACAGTCCGTGAAATTGGGGAACTGTTAGGTGTTAGCTACAGCACTGTAAAAAGAAGGATGACTGACAGCAATCTCTCTGTCAGAATGAATTACAGCAACATCAGTGATGAGGATCTCCAAAGATTGGTGTGTGATTTTATCCAGGAGTGTCCTGATTCTGGAATAAAAACCGTCTTAGGATATCTTAATAGTGTAGGACTAAGGTGGGTGTTGCATTGAATGTGTGAATGATTACTTAACCCCGTTTTACAAAAGTGTATTAAATCAACGTTTAAATAATGTCTTCTAGAGTCCAGAGATCCAGAGTTATGGAAACAATGAGGGTGGTGGATCCAGTGGGCACCATCTGTCGTGGCATTGGCATTAATATAATACAGAGAAGAGTTTACTCTGTACCATCACCCCTAGCACTGTGGCACATTGACGGCAATCACAAATTGATACGGTAAGCTCTTTTTGGAAAATAATTTTTATTTGAAGGTCTTTTTATGGGGGCTGCCATCTTGGTGAAGAACAGTACTGCCACCTCCCAGTTTGTGACGTCACGGTGCGGTATCGGCTGTAGATCCCAATGCCCTATCTGTCCCTTGTAAATAAATATCCGTTTTCATGCCAAAATATTTTTTTAACCACTTAAACAAAGATAGACATGTTATTAAGCATTAAAATTTAAATTAATACTAATTTTACATTTTAGAGACATACAAAGACAACAAATAAGCATTAAAGTATGATTTATGGGTTGGGTTCTGCAATGTTATGAGTATAAAACTCAGCTTTAGAACCAATCTCTGCTCAAAATGGTGATCTAAACGGACAAACACATAATTCAACAGTGGCTTTTAAAAAAAAGGAAGAAGTTGCTTTTTAAAATACAGTATAATATTTAAAGGCTACCATTAAAGAATATTCTTGTACTTCACTTTTTTCCCCATGTTCTAGTGGGTCCCGTGGAGGCTGTGATATAAAAGAACAAAGTAAATATGAAATTATTAAAATGCAAAAATACATACTGTAGAAAGTGATAGAAACATCTACCATGGACAGTATTTACGCATTAATTTGTCTGCTGCTTTTTGCCAGCCCTCTCTCCTGGCTTTAGTAGACTTGGAGGTGTTTTAATTAATGACACAAATTCCTTCCATTAAAAGCTCGTGTTCTGCTTGGGAGAAAAACTGCGGGCGTTCTTTGCTGAACAGCCAATAGCAGCGTTGCTGATCATTGTTTCTACTATCGATACATTTCCCCTTTTAAACAAACGCATGAACGCGCAGTTATCTCAGATAACTCAATCCAGCGATACTAATCGTAAACAACAGGTGTGTTCGAAGATCAGGATTAGCCGGATGAAGTCATCTTGGATGTCTCATTTGATCTCGGATGTTTTAAGCAACGTACGAAGAACGGGCTCAACTCAGCTAATTTAACATGACACGTTTTTGTTTTGTTTTTTTTGAAGGAGGGTTGGAATGTGAAACGATGTCCCGGTTTGACTGGGTCTGATTCGGAAAAAGTTAAAAAAAAAATCATAAAGAATATTCCACCTGCACTTTTCTTTAAAAAAAAAAGAAGGTAGAGCTGCAGTCAGCGCAGGTATTATCTTTTTTAAAGTTATAAACTTCAAAAAAGATAAGGCCTTTTGATAAACTCATGAGTTGTGATAATAAATTGGTGAGCAATTGGAGGGAAGCGTTTTGAAATTGTAAAGTGGAAAGGTGAGTGGACTGTGGACCAGTTTGGCAAAAGTGTGAAGGAAGAACTTGCTTGATGCTGCAAATATAAAAGTTAACCAGATGATGTTATGGATGTGGAAAGTGAAGGAGATTATGCAGAGGGCACCAGGATGGCGCCAAGGCTCTGAAGCTGGAAGGTGGAGAGATACAGGAATTGTCAATGGAACTACCAGATTTGGTCAAAGTGGACTTTGCACAATCAGCAAATGAGGTTATTAAGGTGGCATGACGTCCGCGGCTCGGGAATATATGGGCTGACTAGAAAATATTTTCTGTCAAATTGATTATTTTTGCTTTAACCCCTGAACTAGATTTTTCACAACATACTTTGTTTTCCTTTCTGAAGGTGGCGAATTGTGATTCATGGTGGCATAGACGGATACAGCCGAAAGATAATGTTCCTCACTGCCAGCAGTAACAACCGAGCTACCACAGTTCTTCGAGCCTTCCTGGGAGCTGTACAGAAGTTTGGCTTGCCCATCAGAGTACGAAGTGACAAAGGAGGAGAAAATGTTGAAGTAGCTCGATATATGTTAGAACATCCCGAACGAGGAGGAGGTATGTTCTTTAGCATCATGTCATAGTTTTATTTATGTATATAACACAATATCATGTTGTTGTAGAACATTACACCTGATTATGCTTTGCTCTTTATAGAAAGAAGAAGCTTTATAACGGGGCGCAGTGTCCATAACCAAAGAATTGAGAGGCTGTGGAGAGATGTTTGGTGTGTTGTCACCGTGAACTACCGTTATGCACTGGAGTATCTGGCTGACACTGCAGCTTTGAATTCTGATAATGAACTGGATTTGGCCTGCATTCATTTTGTAATGCTGCCCAGATTAAACCGGCATTTAGAACTGTTTTCTGTGGCTTGGGACAGACATTCACTATCCACAGAGCGAGGCAGATCACCTCAACAATTGTGGATTAGGGGTCAATTACTGGCAAACACCTCAATACCGGACCCTTCCTGCGAGCAGGTTTGGATTATTTATCATGCCATAACAAGTAAATATGTTTGCACTATTATCATCTTTTATTATTATTTTATTACTGCTGTTGTGTTTTGTAGATTGATGAAGAACGTTATGGGGTTGACTGGGAAGGACCAAGGTTGACTGGGAAGGACCAACCCCGCTGGACACAGACGACACTGTGATCGTTCCAGACACACCAGAAGTTATCAGAAGACAGGTTTCCACGTTCCTTCAGGAAAGAATTGACCCTCTGAGGGACAGTGACTGTTTTGGAATGGACATCTGTTTGGAGGCCTTGCAGTTGGCTAGGCAGACATTCCCAGATTTGTCATAACTTTTTTTTCCGTGTAATATTTTTTTATGAACCTAATATTGGAATTTCATTTTATTTTTAATTTTATTTTTGAAACTATATCCATTTTTTTACTTCAAAATTTGTTTGTGAAGACTCATCAACCCAGGTTCTAATCATCACAGTGAATTAGCGACTGGACTGTGTTGGTACACGTTTTTGCTGCTTCTTACAGCTAAGCAGGTCACTCTCTTTTTGACTGCAAGAGCCACTTAATATGGTTTTATTTTTTATAAATGTTTGCTCACATTGTTCCAATTAAAAAATTTTGTGGATGAAAAATATTTGTCATTATTGCGGCCCATTACTAGATTTAACCCTTTTTATGAATTACTTCTGTTGTAATGCAACGGTTCTATTATTGAGGGGGGCAGCGCATACACCTCCTGTAGCAGCAGTGATGTTTAAGTAGTCCTCAATCTTGTTAAAAGCTTTGCTAACAAACATCACCTAACTGCTTGTGTATACATGCCGTGTATAAGTTGCACCACCAAAACAGGTGAATTACCACACATTTGAATGTGATAAACGTGTCTGACATCAAGTTGTCTTTCTGTGTCTAAAGGTTGGATTTGAGCAGGCTATTCCCCAACAAAGTGAAATACAGAGGGACAAACAGCACCAACTCTTCAGAATACTTAATTTGGAGGGATGATATTGTGATTTATCATCTACTGTAAAGCAGAATCTCCATCTGTTATATCTTAATTTATAAAATTTCACAACACTTATAGAAAACTGATCAGCTTTCTTTTGAACATGGTGTGGTTGTGTCACAGGTCAGTGGATGGCTCCAGGTGACAGAGTTTGCATGGTGCACACAGTAAAACTGTACTAGATTTTATATTGTAACAGTGCTTTTGGCAGAATTTTAGCCCTGTTGTTGTACATTACAGAAATACTGTCCTTTTCCTCCTCTGTAAACTTGATTTGTGTCAACAGTATTGCAGTCATCCATTTTCTTTCTCTTTTTCTGGAGTTGGGTCACGGAGGCAGCAGTCCGAGCAAGGATGTTCACTGTAAACAAAGGGGAAGATTTACTTTGTGCCAATCCTGACTTTGTGCTAAACCTAGAATGCTTTGTATGAAATCAGATGTTATTTATCCTAAAACTTTGTAGGGAGACCCCAGAGCCTCTGATTTAAAAAGGGTGGCATTTTGATCATTTTAAACATCAAAATACAATATTATTGTTGCCTATTATTTAAGTGAACGCTTTTTTTTATAAATTATGGGTTGCATTTTGTTAGAGTCCTCCAAGGATAAGTATGTATTGTCAATTGATAATATAAATGATCTTGACAAAACTGCACCAAGTTAGCGTCCATTGGCTTTTTACGCCCCCTAGTGTTTGAAAAAAGTTTTGGTTAAGCTACGATTAAACAACCCGGCGATCCAGACAGTAGATACCATGTAAAGCACTTTGAATCCTGCCAGTGCGAGCACACATTTATTCACGGGCCATAGGCGGAGCCCTTTGGTTTTATTTTAAAGTTTTAAGCCTATAAATGTACCTCTCCCCCCTCATTATTATCCCAAAGCTATTTGCGCCAGGCCCCCTCCTTCCTGCTTTGCTGTCCTAATTAATGCCTGAAGTAAATACCATGAGATTCGTGGAAATCTAAACATTTTGGAGCTATTGATAATGATAAACCAACATTTTTGTATTTTTTTAAACAAACACTTAGACAACAGAAAATAAAGTTTCACTGTTTGTAATGGCGAGGGGAACAGGCAACAAAGACCAACGACAAAGACCAACGACATGAACCAACGACAAGGACCAACAGCATATACCAACAGCTGAGAGCAATGACATTAACCAATGACGGAAGCTACAGACGTGCAGACAATTACGTGAACCAACAACATCATAAAACAACTGCAAGGTGTAGGTTAGTTTACTGCACATGAACTGGCAAGATCACAGTGACTTAGCAACACAATAGCAGATAGACATGTGCAACCTAGACATATGCAACGGCTACATGTGCAACATAGACATACATAACATAGACATGTGCAACATAGACATATGCAACATAGACATGTGCAACATAGACATATACAACAGACATGTGCAACATAGACATATGCAACATCTACATATACAACAAATACATGTGCAACTTCTACATATGCAGACAACACATATGCAACAACAACACAACATCTAGACATATTACATCTGCTTATTTTTGGTACAAACGGAACCCCATACACACGGCAACGTTTCCCCCCACACTGAGCGGGTTTACAGTCTTTTGACAGTGGAGCTGAGCTCCTGACGATTATGGGGTTCCATTAGTGCCAAAATTATGTTTATGCGTCTTCTGACGTGTTCATGTGTCCATGTATGTGTCTATGTAAGGTGTATATGTATCCTGCTTATGTAATGGAAACTGCATAAATTATGTTTATGCGTCTTCTGACGTGTCCATGTGTCAATGTATATGTCTATGTAAGGTGTATATGTATCCTGCTTATGTAATGGAAACTGCATAAATTATGTTTATGCGTCTTCTGACGTGTCCATGTGTCAATGTATATGTCTATGTAAGGTGTATATGTATCCTGCTTATGTAATGGAAACTGCATAAATTATGTTTATGCGTCTTCTGACGTGTTCATGTGTCCATGTATGTGTCTATGTAAGGTGTATATGTATCCTGCTTATGTAATGGAAGCTGCTTATGTCGTGTCCATGTGCTGTGAGCATATGTATTGTGCATGGCATTTCTTCTCTTTGTTGTTTGACCTTGTTGTTGAACCTGTAATCACGTGATCTCGGTTTGCTGTCGTTTCCTCTGCCGTTATACCTGTCGTCTTCACCGTCATTTCCCTGTGCTGTTATATCTGTCATCTCAACTTGTCGTCTCCTCTGTCGTTACAACCTGTCGTTCTCCCCGTTATCGGGCCGTGCTGTCACCTTACGTCGTCATGCACTGCTTTTACACTGTTGGGTGGGTTCCTGCTGCCGTCTGCCTGTGCGGTTACCTTAATTTTTTTTCATCTTTATTTTTTAATCTTTAATGTCACAACAGTAATAACTCCCTCATTGTTCCCAATTAGCTCCGACAAACACCTTGGTTCTTCACTTACTGATCGATGCGGCCATGATAAAGCTACGTACACGCCAATTCCGGTTCAACTGAGATTTCAAAATAAGAGTCTTGGACACCAACGCCTCCTTTTGCTGCAAAGTTGAGTCTCAAAGCTATTAAAATGAGCGCCACCATGCGTCTAATTTTAGAACTCAGAGTTTTGCATTTAAAAGGGGATTTTCAACAATCCATACCAAGAACTCATCATACTTTGTAAAAATGTTTCACATTCATAGAAAAAAAATTAAGACAATTTTCAAAAGTTTGCAATGATTTGTTTACTTTGAAATTGACCAACACAACATTTCAAAGTGATATGAACACAGGAATGATGATACAGCATCTGGTAAGAAAAACACCAAGACTGTATAAATCCTAACTTTTACGGCTCAACTTGTCAATAGCTATATACTCAGATTAAACCAAATATAGGGGACTGCAAGATGCCACACTCCCATGTAGCCGACAAAGAGGTTGTATGTAGGGTGAACAGGCAGCCGCAGGATCACCCGTCTTCGCTATGCAAGAATTAAATCAATGCAGAGGTAGAAAAGCCAAGCGGTGGGATGTTGTCCATGCAAGAAATCCAAATTTGTCCCAGTCTCACCGGCTGTGTTCCCTGTGGAAGACATTTGAGAGAAAACTGCACATAAAAGTTGTAAAGTTAGCAATCCAAATACTTTTCGTTTTTGGGCTGTGCAAATGTTCATGTGTTAAATTTATTATAACTTGTATACAGTAAATTTAAATTAATTTTAACTTTGTCACGACAATAAAATTATTTGATCTTTGCTCATTCAGCAATAAAACTGCAACAACAAAAAAAATCAGTAGTAATAGCAAGTGAAAATGTAGTTAGAACAAAACTGCTAAAACACAACCTGATTGATGGGCAAGGGCCCAAAGACATTGCTGTGCAAGATTAAAGGAGCTATATTGAATTCAATTTTATTTATATAGCGCCAATTCATGAAACATGTCATCTCCAGGCACTTCTCAAAGTCAAATTCAATCAGATTGGAACAGATTAAAAAGATTGCTGGGTTTCCTTAGAGAGGAAACTTTTTGACCAGATTGCATCAAGTCTTGACAAGCAGCACTCACTCATGAAAGAGCGTAGAGCCACAGGGAGAGTCATCTGCATTATCCATGGCTTTGCAGCAATCCCTGATACTCAGCATGCATGAAGCGACAGTGGAGAGGAAAACTCTCCTTTAACAGGAAGGAAAACCTCCAGCAGAACCAGAACCAGGCTCATCGTGAACGCTCATCTGCCTCGACCAACTGGGGGTTAGAGAAGACAGAACAGAGACACAGAAAGCACAGAAGCACACATTGATCCAGGAATCTCTTCTACATTATATGGTAATAGCAGATGATCCGTCTCACCTGGATGGTGTCACAGCTAATAGAACGTCAGACCAGGTGTACCTACTATGAAGGGAAAAAAGATTACAGAACAAAAAGGTAAAAGTTCAAATAACAACCAACAATGCAAATTGCAGAACAGTAGGAGAACTTAGAGTGAGAAAAATAGGCCCTGATGTCCTCCAGTAGCCTAAGCCTATAGCAGCATAACTATAGAGATAGCTCAGGGTAACATAAGCCACTCTAACTATAAGCTTTGTCAAAAAGGAAAGTTTTAAGATTAGTCTTAAAAGTAGACAGGGTGTCTGCCTCACGGACCAAAACTGGGAGTTGGTTCCACAGGAGAGGAGCCTGATAGCTAAAGGATCTGCCTCCCATTCTACTTTTAGAGACTCTAGAAACCACCACAAAATATGTATTATATTCTAGGTTCTTAAAGTAGCCACCTTTTGCTTTGATTACTGCTTCGCACACTCTTGGCATTCTCTTGATGAGCTTCAAGAGGCAGTCACCTGAAATGGTCTTCACTTCACAGGTGTCCCCTGTCAGGTTTAATAAGTGGGATTTCTTGCCTTATAAATGGGGTTGGGACCATCAGTTGTGTTGTGCAGAAGTCAGGTGAATACACAGCTGATAGTCCTACTGAATAGACTGTTAGCTGCTTTTTTCTTGCGATTATACAAATTCTAAGTAAAGAAAAACGAGTGGCCATCATTACTTTAAGAAATGAAGGTCAGTCAGTCCGAAAAATTGTGAAAACTTTGAAAGTGTCCCTAAGTGCAGTTGCAAAAACCATCCCAGGAAAGGAATACCAAGAGTCACCTCTGCTGCGGAGGATAAGTTCATCAGAGTCACCAGCCTCAGAAATCGCAGGTTAACAGCAGCTCAGATTAGAGACCAGGGGTCCGTTCTTCGTACGTTGCTTAAAACATCCGATATCAAATGACACATCCAAGATGATTTCATCCGGCTAATCATGATCCGGCTAATTAGGTTCTTTGAAAACACCTGTTGTTTATGATTAGTATGACTGGATTGAGTTATCTGAGATAAACTTTTCAAAGTAAAACTAAACGTTATAATAAAATGACCTGAACAAATCTTCTTACTGAATGAGATAAAAATAAAAAGCAAACCATCATACAAAAACCACTTTTTCCTCTTTAAAAGCCACTGTTAAATGATGTTTGTCTGTTAATAACAGCCACCAAGAAAAATCTCTCCACAATTACACTGTCGCGCTGCGCTAAAGGATCCCGTCTATTGCGCAATACGCGATTAATGCGGTACCGCGCACGTGACGTCACGGCCTTAAGAGTAACGCCCCTTTTGCCGCACCGGTAGGGCAAACAGTCGTAGAACGCACATACAAACCAGCCATTACAAGCGCAACAGAACCAGCGATATGACCGACTTTGCAGCCATTAAACTTACCCAAGACGATGTCCCAGGCGCACGGTTTACTGGTCGCACTGTGGAAGAGCACACCAACCTTCAGCTGAAACGGTGGCTTGAGTGTCGAGGGCTCAAAAAAAACGGAAGACGGGCCGAGTTGATTCAATGGTAAGCTTTGTTTTTTTCCCTGCTCGGCGTTCATGCCTTTGTTATGATTTCCACCGTGCTCCGTTCACGTCGGCCTTTTTTGTTTGTTTGCAATCAACGTCCAGGAATCTGTATATCTTGCCAATAGGTAGCTACAAAACGATTGTTCACATCTCAGAATCTTTCGCTTAAGAGATTCAGGGCGTTTGTTTTTGAGTAAGCTATCCCGGTAGCAGGGTACCATGTTAGCGCCTGCTAACATGCTAGCCTATATGCTATCATCACCCTTTCCACCGACAAAATGCTTGCTACATATGTAGGTGAATTTGGTAACTTTTTCCGGGTTGAAATGTTGTGTAGGCCGCCCGCACAAGTGTACCCAACGCACACACTTCTCCTTGGCACTCTTGAGTTTCGGGAAATTAATGAAGAAAACATCCTTCATATGCGGCCGATCAGCGTACCTCGAGTCGCTGTTGCACGTCCCATAGCAACAATGTTTATAAACCATGGTCTTAGATGTTGGAAAAAGCAGTCGTTTACCGAGTAAAACCTAGGCTAACGCACGTCTCTTCCACAGCAAAACAGCGGCGGTTTGGGAGTTTGCCCTACTGCGTACCACGTGATGTGACGTCATCGTGACGTTGTGTTTCTAAAAATAGCTCGCGCGCGGTACCGCATTCGAAAGCTCAAAAATTATTCTTGCACCTTCTGCATCAGGTTGCTGTCGTAAAAATGGACAAGACATGGATACGACAGACTTCCCCATCTCCTCCGCTTATAAGACTGCGATCTACTCCTGTTTACATGAAATAAGCCTGCTCGAGAGCAGGCTTAAGTTTGCGCACATGTTGCTATGACAAGTGCAGGATGTCTTTCGAAGAACCAAACGATGCAAGATTATGCCAAATCGTCAACAATCAAATCCAGCTAACTGAGTTAGCGACGTACGAAGAACGGGCCCCTGCTCAAAGCCACACACAGTTCTAGCAGCAGACACATCTCTAGAACTGTTAAGAGGAGACTGTGTGAATCAGGCCTTCATGGTAAAATAGCTGCTAGGTGCTTTGGTCAGATGAGTCCAAATTTGAGATCTTTGGTTCCAACCATCGTGTCTTTGTGCAACGCAGAAAAGGTGGACGGATGGACTCTACATGCCTGGTTCCCACTGTGAAGCATGGAGGAGGAGGTGTGATGGTGTGGGGGTGCTTTGGTGGTGACACTGTTGGGGAGTTATTCAAAACTGAAGGCATACTGAACCAGCATGGCTACCACAGCATCTTGCAGCGGCATGCTATTCCATCCGGTTTGCGTTTAGTTAAACCATCATTTATTTTTCAACAACATGACCCCAAACACACCTCCAGGCTGTGTAAGGGCTATATGACCAAGAAGGAGAGTGATAGGGTGCTGCGCCAGATGACCTGGCCTCCACAATCACCGGACTTGAACCCAATGGAGATGGTTTGGGGTGAGCTGGACCACAGAGTGAAGGTTAAAGGGCCAACAAGTGCTAAGCATCTCTGGGAACTCCTTCAAGACTGTAGGAAGACCATTTCAGGTGACTACCTCTTGAAGCTTATCAAGAGAATGCCAAGAGTGTACGAAGCAGTAATCAAAGCAAAGGGTGGCTACTTTAAGAACCTAGAATATAAGACATATTTTCAGTTTTTTCCACACTTTTTTGTTAAGTATACATTTCTACATGTGTTAATTCGTAGTTTTGATGCCTTTAATGTGAATCTTCAATTTCTATAGTCATGAAAATAAAGAGAACTCTTTGAATGAGAAGTGTGTCCAAACTTTCGGTCTGCACTGTACAGGTAGAAGGTTTAGATGAAGCTAAAATTCTAAACAGTTCAAACACTGTGCAGGTTCTAAAGATCCCTGCAACGCTGCCTCACTTACTGAGGATGAGGTAATCATGTTTGGGAGGATGCCAATTATTTTATTTTTAATGGAATTAATTTTATTTATGAAGAATCCCATAAAGTGATTACTGCTAAGAGCTAAGGGAATGGATGGATCAACAGAGCTATGACTCTGTAAGTTTGGCAACTTTAATGAAGAGAAATCTAGGATTATTTTTAATCTCCTCAATTAATGATTAAAAATATGCTCCTCTAACTCAGTGAAGGGTCTTTTTATACAACAGTAGACTGTTTTTCTAGATCAGGTAGGATTCCTCATGGTGTGTAGAGCCCTATTTTCTCTTCAATTTCCTAACATTTTTTTTCCCAAAAAGAACGCAGCTCTAAATTAAACCAGGGAGCCAGCTTCCTGTGAATAATCGCCTTCTTTTTCAAGGGAGATACACTGTCTAATGCAAAACGCAACGTATATAACTATTAGTAAGACATTTACAGTTAAATAAATCATTCTCATTTGTCATCTGGGAAGGAAGTAACATTCCCTATAAATGATCGGTCCTCTCCATCAACAACGTCTTAGTAATTTTTTTTCTCTTTTCAAACCTAGAGGTATGATCCAGAACTACTTTGGTTCAGACTGTAGCTTTTACTTACTTCCTGGTTCCTGAGCCAATCATTTGAGAATTCCCAAAACAGTGCGCAGCATTTGGTATTTTATTTTGGCGAAAGAGCAGCAGCCTGCAAACATGGAAACCAGTAAAAGAAGCAGACCAGATTTTGAACAGAATAAAACATCTTATACCTGTATTGTGGAAGTAAAAATTCAGTGCAGTTTTACAGCACCAAGGAACTTTACGTCTTTGAAATGTTTCATACAGTAGTTATGACATACCATCCGCCTCTATCTATCTGTCATTCCAGAAGATCATCATCATCTGGGTTTCCACCCTCCTCTTGTTACTCCCTGGCAGAGAAAGTTGCACACAAATAAGATTTTGCATGACATAAAAAGAGACAAAACTGACTGGTTTTGCTTACAAGGCAGTATCTTAGCCTGAAATGTTTAATATAAGCAATTCTGGAATAATTACATAGTTGAACTAATTAGGCTCACTATTTGGCAAGAAACAGTTTTTCTTGCTCACTCTTAATTCATAAACACTTATGAATGAGTTATAAGTTGTTTACTGCTTAATCAAAGCATGGTGTTGATATGACGATCATAAAGCAGGCCTGCTTAATGAAAGATGTGCAAAGCCTGAATGAGATCCATCCAAAACATTATGGGCTCTTTGGAAGTCAGTAGGGAAGGTTGATTCAAATTTCAAGAATCAATTTGATTCCAATTCTCAGGATTTAGAATAGATTATTTTTAATCTGATCTCAAATTAAATCTCTGGTATTAAAAACATTTTCTTAGCTGTTAACTGAATTTCATGACTGTGTAGTTATGCATTATATTGATAATAGCATCATTGTATTAACAATTAACTGCAAATTGGTTAAGTAAAAGGAGTTAATGGCGGCCTTAAGGACCAAAGCCTCTCCCTGAATGTTGAGACATTTGTTTTCACAAACATGCTGTGGAGCAGAAAACCCAAACAGACCCAAATATAGACACCTGACAATATCTACAGCTGCTATTTCTGTTTAACTCAATAATACTTTACTAAACCAAAATGAAAATAAATGTGGACACTAACCTAGCGCAATGTTAAAAATTCACCTCCCGGGCTGGAGTGTGAAGGCTCCAGTGAAGTATGGTGCGTCAATGCCTCCGACCACTAGGTGGAGATTGGCGCTTTGTTTTGTTTTTACCCTGCTGAAGTCTCAGAGCAGAAGAAGTAATAGCCTAACGCGGTTGTTAAGCTAAACTCGGTTCTTTGTGTGCTCTACTGATAAAAACACAAAGTCACAGCTCCCACATACTTGGGCGTGCTGTGCACAGACTGTGAGCTCTCTGGGGACCATAGAATTCTGTAGGAAATGATGGGAATACTTTCTGGTCCTTTTCAAACTAATAAAGCACATTCAACGGCGAATGGAAGTTATTCTGTTTGCGCATGCGCAAAGAAGCTGACGGTACATGTCGGGTAGAGAGCGCGAGCGTGTCGCAGTGATTGGCATGTGGGAAATTGATAAGACAACCACTCCAGCCCCTGTACCTCGAAGCTGATAAAGATTGTCCTATGCCATTGAATTTTACAAATAGTGACTAAGCCCGGAAAAGCAGCACAAGTCTTAATATGCCACCCGATACCTCCTGCTCTAGCCAGTTAGCAACACCCCTTCAAAAAAATGTCTGTACAACGCCATACTACTGCAAACCACACTCCTATCGTACTTTCAGCAAGCAAAAAACAAATAAAAAGAGTTATAATTTTAGCCACAACTTTTTAAATACATTTATGTATCCTTGTTTTTTGTAACTGCCTAAGCTAACTGTTAATTCGGCTTTTTTATTCGACGTGACTTAACGTGAATTAAAACACAAATATTTACATCACCTTTAATCATCAAAAAAAATAACAATTGTCTGGAAAGTTTTTCGTGTTTTTCATACCTAACTTCTGGTCTGACCTTCCTCTGCTGCGAAGATGAAGTCTGTTGAACAGTCTCCGCGAAATAGCGAGCACGCGCTTTTTCACCACCATGTGCCGTTGTGTGGGTCTTCTTCTTCTTCTTTCCTTTTTTAATGGCGGTTGGTAAACAACTTATAGGTGCATTACCGCCACCTTCCAGAATGGGGTATGGACCAGACAATCTATTAGATTCTCTCTAAAACACCCGTTCTTTTTAGAAAACTAAAAATACTCCTAAAACTACACCCCCAGATGACCTCTGAAACAATTCCCTTATATCTAATTTATTTTTATTCCTGCCTAGTTCTCTACACAACATCTCTCTTTCTTGAGTATATTTATTACATTCTGAAAAAATATGTTATGGGTCCTCTTCTTTGTTGTCTTGATGTTTTCATGGCGGTTGCAAATGAACAGCTTGGTACATTACCGCCAACAACCGGAAATTAGTGTGAATTAGGACGGCCAAGTTCATTCCAAAAACAACTACATTTATAGCAAACACAGATCTCAACAAATACCTCGAGCCAATGTCAGATGTGATTGTATTTAATCTTTTAAATAAAACTTGTTTCTGTGGTGCTGATTTCCTGCAGAGCTACTCACCTATTACCTCTTCTATGGGTTTATCATATAATAAGCTGTTATGTAGGAGTTTTCTGAATGTATTTATTGGAAATACTGGAGGTTTCTTTAGGTTGTGTTTTCTTCCTGAAAGTAAGGGTAGCATTTTACTTAGTATGGTGGAGTCTAAGCATGGGTTGTTCAAACTCTCTATTTTTTTTCAGCGATAAAATATCCATCCATCTATCCATTTTCTGACCCGCTTAATCTCTCATGGGGTCGCGGGGGTAGCTGGTGCCTATCTCCAGCGTTCACTGGGCAAGTGGCGGGGTAAACCCTGGACAGGTTGCCAGTCTGTCGTAGGGCAGCACATAGACAGACAGGACAAACAACCATTCATGCACACACTCACAGGACAATTTAGAGAAGCCAATTAACCTAACAGTCATGTTTTTTGGACTGTGGGAGGAAGCCGGAGTACCCGGAGAGAACCCACGCATGCACAGGGAGAACATGCAAACTCCATACATAAAGACCCAGGGTTGGGCGATAAAATATATATAATTTAAAATTAAATACATTAAAGCATGGTTTGGGAGCATCGGTGCCTCAAGAGGTTGGACTTTATCCTGTAACCAGTGGGTTGCTGGTTTTATATCTCTCTTCGTGCCCTCTAAGTGCCCCACCTAAAGACAATTACAAGGTCGGCTTTCTATCACCTGAGGAACATTTCCAGGATTAAAGGACTAATGTCTCAGAATGATCTGGAAAAACTAATCCATGCGTTTATTTTTAGTCGAATAGATTACTGCAACGGTGTTTTCCCAGGTCTGCCTAAAAAGTGGATCAGACAGCTGCAGCCAAGGACCGCGGAACCGGTAGGGCCGGTAGGGCCGGTAGGGCCGCGGCCCTACTTTTGATGATCAAGTCCTCCCCGCGCTTGTCTCTTCACCCCCACCCCCCCCTCCGCGAAAAGCGTGTCTCTCCCCGCCGCAACCAACCCCCCCACCCGGCCGCGTTTACCCCCCCCCCCCCCCGCTCGGCCGCGTTTGTCTCTCCCAAACCCCCCCCCCCCCCCCCGGGTTTTTCGCGCATGCGCCCGACCAATTTGAAATGCGTTCCGCAGTCCATGGCTGCAGCTGATCCAGAACGCTGCTGCCCGCGTCCTCACTAAGACTGAGAAAGTAAAGCACATAACCCCAGTTCTAAAGTCCTTACACTGGCTCCCTGTATCTCAGAGAATAGACTTCAAAATACTTCTGTTAGTCTATAAATCCCTAAATGGCTTAGCACCTAAATACATCACAGACTTGTTATCAGTGTATCAACTTTCCAGACCACTCAGGTCTTCTGGCTCCAGCCTTCTCTGCATACCTAGAACCAGAACTAAACACAGAGACGCAGCATTTAGTTCCTATGCTCCACTTATCTGGAACAAACTTCTAGAAAACTGTAAAAGTGCTGAAAGCCTGAGTTCTTTTAAATCAAGATTAAAAACACATTTGTTTAAAATTGCCTTTGACTGTTCTAGTTAAACTGTTCTACTGCTTTTAATGTTCTTCTTTGTTTCTACATTCTATCCCTACTTGCTTTTATTCTATTTTCTATCTACATTTTATTCCTACTTGCTTTTATTTTGCTATATTTTAATCATGTAAAGCACTTTGCATTGTCTTTGTACTGAATTGTGCTATATAAATAAATTTGCCTTGCCTTGCCTAAGTGGATACGTGTGCAACCTACTGCTCCCTTTAAAGGGGGTGGGTCAAAATCCAGAGAATTTTTTCCCCCAGAGGGACAATATTTCTTAAAATGATATTTTCTGTCCACTGTATATTTAAGCATCACCACAGGTTGGGATTGTAAATATGAAAAGATGAGAAATTTAGAAATTACAAATTTGGTTGCGCTCATTTTAATAGCATTGAAGCTCAACTTTGCAGCAAAAGGAGGCGTTTGTGTCAAGGACTCTTATTTTGAAATTTCAGTTGAACCGGAAGTGGTGTGTACGTAGCTTTATCATGACCGCACCGATCAGTAAGTGAAGAACCAAGGTGTTTGTCGGAGCTTATTGGGAACAATCAGGGAGTTATTACTGTTGTGACATTAAAGATTAAAAATAAAGAGGAATAAAATAAAGGTAACCGCACAGGCAAACGGCAGCAGGAACCCACCCAACAGTGTAAAAGCAGTGCATGACGACGTCAGGTGACAACACGGCCCGATAACGGGGAGGACAGGTTGTAACGACAGGTTGTAACAGCAGAGGAGAAGACAGGTAAAAACAGCAGAGGAGATGACAGGAATAACAGCACAGGGAGATGACGGGGAAACGACGGCAAACCGAGATCACGTGATTACAGGTTCAACAACAAGGTCAAACAACATAAAGTGAAGAAATGCCATGCACTTGATCCCCCATGTAGACACAATACATATGCTCACAGCACATGGACACGACATAAGCAGCTTCCATTACATAAGCAGGATACATAAACACCTTACATAGACACATACATGGACACATGAACACGTCAGAAGACGCATAAACATAATTTGTGCAGCTTCCATTACATAAGCAGGATACATATACACCTTACATAGACACATACATGGACACATGAACACGTCAGAAGACGCACAAACATAATTTATGCAGCTTCCATTACATAAGCAGGATACATATACACCTTACATAGACACATACATGGACACATGAACACGTCAGAAGACGCACAAACATAATTTATGCAGCTTCCATTACATAAGCAGGATACATATACACCTTACATAGACACATACATGGACACATGAACACGTCAGAAGACGCATAAACATAATTTATGCAGCTTCCATTACATAAGCAGGATACATATACACCTTACATAGACACATACATGGACACATGAACACGTCAGAAGACGCATAAACATAATTTATGCAGCTTCCATTACATAAGCAGGATACATATACACCTTACATAGACACATACATGGACACATGAACACGTCAGAAGACGCACAAACATAATTTATGCAGCTTCCATTACATAAGCAGGATACATAAACACCTTACATAGACACATACATGGACACATGAACACGTCAGAAGACGCATAAACATAATTTGTGCAGCTTCCATTACATAAGCAGGATACATATACACCTTACATAGACACATACATGGACACATGAACACGTCAGAAGACGCACAAACATAATTTATGCAGCTTCCATTACATAAGCAGGATACATATACACCTTACATAGACACATACATGGACACATGAACACGTCAGAAGACGCACAAACATAATTTATGCAGCTTCCATTACATAAGCAGGATACATATACACCTTACATAGACACATACATGGACACATGAACACGTCAGAAGACGCATAAACATAATTTTGGCACTAATGGAACCCCATAGACGATTTCTTAATGGCGTCACTGTAATCGGGCCCTGATAAGGAACTCCCTGTATGATATGAGTGTAAAAAAAAAAAGGCTTAGTGAACCAATATCATCAACGTGTGGCTGTCGACTCTAAACACGGATAAGAATAAATATGTTTACACACACAAGCAACACTTTGAAGTGATCCAAATATATGTACCTGAATGCCATAAAAAGGGCAAAATAAACACTTTTACTTGGTGGATTCTGGTGGCTACTTTAGTTGTCAGTATCTTAACCCAACCCAACCCCAGCAACAGCTTTAGCCTGAATTATTGGTGAAGTTACGGCTGTGATCACTCCCTGTGGCGATGGTGATCGTGTCTCATTATCAGTATGATACTGCCCCGCAGCATTTGTCACTAATTGATGAAAGACACGCCCTGGCAACAAAAACTGGCCTTATCTGTTTATCTGCTATAAATAAAACCATGTATAGGGATGTGCATGCGCTTGTTGGTGAGCAACAGGCAGAGCTGATGACTCAATGATCCGTCCAACCCGCATTAGACTTTGCATTCCCCTTCCTCTCTTTGGCGACTAAGCCAAAAGCAGTGGAAAGCTTGAATAAAAACAACACAGTTTGGATTAATGGCTATATTTTCAGGAAGCAAAAGACAAGGGAGTACAATCTTTGGGTGAATCAGAGACAGATTCAAACAACACATGGTAAATACCGACCATCTAGGTTACACTTGACAACATAACCAAAATGTAAACAGAATATGTTATTGATCTCTTTTCTTCTTCCTCGGCCTAAATCACAAATCTCTCCTGTCCATTGACTCAAATTTACAAGGTTTAAAATAAGCATAGAGAAAAAAGACAAAAAAAAAAAAAACACTGCTGGTGTTTTTTTCACAAACGCCACAATCTTTACAGAAGGAAAAACAGGAGTCTGTGGCGCCCTTTCATCACATCTGTGGTGACACACAGCCGCGCTCTCACTCGCTCCTGATTTAATTCAGCCACGCTCATTTGGTCAGTTTAAGATGCCAATTAACATCTGATTAAGAATGAGCGTGTTCCTGCTCCACGAGTCAACTCTGCTCTCAGACACAGAAAAAGACAAGAAATGAATTGCAGATGGAAGCACGTACGCAAAGGAGAAATTCCACAAGGCCTCTAAGGCCACCAGGTTTCAGCAGTCCTTCCCAGTATTAGAATAAAAAGAAAGTTGACAAGGGACTCGTCTTTAGCTTGATTGGCACGCTGAACAAAGAGAGCATGGCACTTTATTTAGACAGCAAGAACACATTAAGTCCTTATTTTTAAATAAAAGTCCTATGAGCTTAAAAATCAAGACATCTGCAGAGGTCCAAAATCTCTTCTCTTTACCACAATAGTGCATAAGGAGTCTATAACAGGCCCTGTGCCCACCTTGAATATTGTAAACTGAAAGTCTTAGGGCTGGAAAGCCAACACTGTGTCATATCAAGAGCTTAAACAAAATGAAAAGGCAGTTCCTCACTATTCTGTGTGAAGACCAATGCAAGACTCCATACGTCTGACTACAGTTGCTCTAAGAATGCAAACCTATTCACCGAGGTCGTTTTAAAAAAAATCATTCAAGTTATATGCTGTACCACCGTTTCAGCCTTCAGAATGAAGGCATCACTGAAAGCCCAGGATTAGTTTAACACTCATGTTGGTGTATGAAAACATCTAGGTCCAGGTGAAAGAGCAAACGTGATGCTACGTGATAACGTTACCTATGATCTCCCTATTTGAGTCATGCTGGTCACTATGTGTTAAAGGAAAACCCGTCTGAGTCACAGAAAACGTTGCTGGTGTGTAATAATACCAGTCAGTGTAACTAAACACAAAGAGGTTCCTCCTTTATCAAGAAGCAAGTCATCAATTGTAAACTAAAATAAAAAAATCTGTTTTGACAAATTAAACTGATTAAGAATCATAGAAAATCAAACTGACTTCATCTGGTCAAAACAACAACAAAAACAAAAAAATAAATTAAATGACGCCCACGTTTGTGGGATCTCCTTTACATGTAGTTTTCTGTCGCCATGCAGCAGAACTCACATTCTAGCTACTCAGTTTCTATTCAATGGCAGATTTAAAACGCTTTAAAAGTCAGACCAAAGATTCAGACATAAAGAGAAATGAGAACCATCTAAACATTTAATATTGTTAAGGCAGAAGCACATGACACCTAAAAGAATGTTATTTCTAGAAGTGATGCCTGCCCTGGATAAAGGACAGCAGCTTTGTGAGGTCAGTTAAAAACATTAAAAACTCAACCTATATGAGAGCCTTTCCTGCCCTTGCACTGGACTTTGCTGAGATTTGGCTCCGGTCCGATAGCAGCTACCCAGCAGTACTACATCCAAACTCACAATCCTATTCCTATTCACTAAATGTGCGAGTCTAAACTTTCTGCAGAGTGAGCGTTCGCTGTAGGATCGCTGTTGTCCGGCTTCTTGAGCACTGCGCTGTATTTCAGAGGTCCTTCATCCGCTTTGAGCTGCACCTCCACCACAGAGAAGATGGAAATTACCTGCGGAGAAAAACCAGAGGCACTTTTGTTGTTGATTTCATGCATCATGATACACTTAGGGTTTTTTCTTCTTATGTCAACCGTCTCAAATATAGCAATACGTGAAACCCTTAAAAAAATGCCAACGTGTGCAAAGCGTTGGTTAAACTCCCCTAAATGTATTAGTGTTGTGTTGTCTGGAGACGCACCACTAAAACTGCTGGTGCATCGGACCATTCTTTGGCTTGATAGACCTTGACCAGAGTACGACTCTGACACAAACATTGTTTATTTTCCAAAGCCTGAGCACAACTTTCCCCAACGCTACCTGGTCACACCAGGAGCAGCACCAACCCTAAACGTGCTGAATGAAGACCAAAGCCTCTGCCCGTGTAATCGTCAGTGAGGTGTTTAAGGTTGAGTCTGAGGAACCACGGCGGTGTAGGAAGCCTTTTAAAAGTAACGTCACGATAAATAATGTTCATTAAGGCTGAGAGAGAGACCAGATACCAGGAAAGCTGCACAGAAGAAAACAAAGCTTGTCTGTTTTATCCTCTTGAGTTTTCAACCTTCTTCTGGTGTGGAACATAATGTTGGCGGCCTTATGGAAATCTCTGATTTAGAAAGGTAAGGATCGACAGCTCGCCCTCTCTGGATTCTGGTCTGGATTTGGACTGAAGGGCAATTCAGATCCTCCATATAAAACACACAGGCTCTAAATTTTACTTTAATGATACTTACAGTGAAGTGATGGTAAATTGGGTTATTTTCTATTAACCTAGAAACTTTATGCATTAACCACGTGATTATTTTTGGGGGGTTAAACAATCCTTTTAATTTATTAAACATGGAGCTCTGAATTTAGAAACAACAGAATTTAATGTGAAAAAATGAAAACCTTTTCATGGGCCTTTGGTTTAGGAAGCTAATGCATGTTAGTGTCTTGCTGCACTTTGAAACTGATGAATTTCTGCATTCCTGTGTCCAAATAAAGACACCATTTGTTGAAGCATGTATAACGGGATTATTAAACAAGATTTTCGAATCACTATTTCCTTCAGAACCTTGTCCTCAGATCTGGACTTTTGAACATGTTTGATAACCTCCATCTTCAGTTTCTACATTACAAAGTGAGAGTGGTGTTTTAGTCAATGTTAAGCACAGTAATTGTTGATATAGGAAAAAAAAATAATTTCACTAAAATATTTTAATCATAATGATTTTCTATCTTCATATATCAAAGTTCTTAAAGAGAAGGATATACACTCACCGGCCACTTTATTAGGTACCCCATGCTAGTAACGGGTTGGACCCCCTTTTGCCTTCAGAACTGCCTCAATTCTTCGTGGCATAGATTCAACAAGGTGCTGGAAGCATTCCTCAGGGAGTTTGGTCCATATTGACATGATGGCATCACACAGTTGCCGCAGATTTGTCGGCTGCACATCCATGATGCGAATCTCCCGTTCCACCACATCCCAAAGATGCTCTATTGGATTGAGATCTGGTGACTGTGGAGGCCATTTGAGTACAGCGAACTCATTGTCATGTTCAAGAAACCAGTCTGAGATGATTCCAGCTTTATGACATGGCGCATTATCCTGCTGAAAGTAGCCATCATGGGTTGGGTACATTGTGGTCATAAAGGGATGGACATGGTCAGCAACAATACTCAGTTAGGCTGTGGCGTTGCAACAATGCTCAATTGGTACCAAGGGGCCCAAAGAGTGCCAAGAAAATATTCCCCACACCATGACACCACCCCCACCAGCCTGAACCGTTGATACAAGGCAGGATGGATCCATGCTTTCATGTTGTAGACGCCAAATTCTGACCCTACCATCCGACTGTCGCAGCAGAAATCGAGACTCATCAGACCAGGCAACGTTTTTCCAATCTTCTATTGTCCAATTTCGGTGAGCTTGTGCAAATTGTAGCCTCAGTTTCCTGTTCTTAGCTGAAAGGAGTGGCACCCGATGTGGTCTTCTGCTGCTGTAGCCCATCTGCCTCAAAGTTCGACGTACTGTGCGTTCAGAGATGCTCTTCTGCCCACCTTGGTTGTAACGGGTGGTTATTGGAGTCACTGTTGCCCTTCTATCAGCTCCAACCAGTCTGGCCATTCTCCTCTGACCTCTGGCATCAACAAGGCATTTCCGCCCACAGAACTGCCGCTCACTGGATGTTTTTTCTTTTTTGGACCATTCTCTGTAAACCCTAGAGATGGTTGTGCGTGAAAATCCCAGTAGATTAGCAGTTTCTGAAATACTCAGACCAGCCCTTCTGGCACCAACAATCATGCCACGTTCAAAGTCACTCAAATCACCTTTCTTCCCCATACTGATGCTCGGTTTGAACTGCAGGAGATTCTCTTGACCATGTCTACATGTCTAAATGCACTGAGTTGCCGCCATGTGATTGGCTGCTTAGAAATTAAGTGTTAACGAGCAGTTGGACAGGTGTACCTAATAAAGTGGCCGGTGAGTGTATAGTATAATTCAGTGAGAACCCACAAACCAATCATAGTAGAAACCCTAAATGGGTGCAGTTCTCACCTGCTCCTCACGGGGACTCTCTAGGTCCTCACTTGCCCAGACCAGCTTGAGGTGAGGGACCTTGTTCACCTTCAAATAGTGGAATGAGTCCAAACCTACAATAGACTACAAGGGAAGAGAAATAACATAAAACTGTTTCAGAAAAACATCAGTTATCACTATGACGAGAACTTGCTGAGCAGTTTTAGAGACCCTCCTCGGTGGGGTTCATTTTCCTAAATGTTCTTACTTAAAATAAATGTCATCCACAATATCTCAAATAAATCAGTCTAAAAAAGTGTCTGGGAAAAAAATGTTCAAAAAGTGTTCAAGTGATCTTGTTTGAACTAACCTTGCAGTAGATGCGTTTCTGCACCCCGTATTTGAGAATCAGCACATCAAACGACATATTCAGCACCCCCATCACCATGGCCTTAGAGTCCAGCTGACCACACTCCTACGGAAGAAATGAATAAAGAATTTGGGTTGCAGAGCAAAAATAATAAAAAAAAACTAATTAGTGCAAATGTTGGCCCTTAAGTGCCACAGGATACATGCTGGAGCTGGACAATGAAGATATTAGTCCCAGGAAGTCCATCTAGGCTCTCTGTACCACCTGTTAGGCATGGTGGAGGTAGTATCATGCTGTAGGTCTGTTTCACTGCCAGTGTTACTGATGTTTGGGACGAAATAGATGAAGATGAACTACCTCTGAATTCTGCAACTTCTCCTTAACTCAATAAACTGGTTCAGAGTGAATAAAGCAGACTAACCTTAACATTTTAACCTGCAATCTACTCAACATTTATGAACTATGTTTAAAAGCCAAATCTGGGACAGGAAAACAACCGATTTAAATAAATTAACAGTTCTGCCAAAAACGGCGGTCAAATATTCTGCTCGATAGCTTAAAAAATGTAAACGCGGCTGCAGTTCCACTGAGAAACAGGAGTGTGGGATGAACGTTCAGGAAAATTTTGTGGTATAGTTCGAAGGAACTGTTAAGTCTATAATTGATCTAATGATATAATGGAAGGAATTTAGAGCCTCACCTCTACAAGGGGTGTGTTCTTCTTCTGTTGGTACTGGTGATGGCTATTTTAACTTTAACGCAGCACTTCACATTTGACCTTTTTTTAGCGTTTTTACTAAACTGTACAAAACGACGACCCCATGAGTGTCGTTTGTACCAAACTCTGCTTTAGATGCACCGTTACAACCCTTTTAAAAACTTTACTGCAGATATAATAAGACAGGGGCCGTTTCTCAATATGCGTTCTTGAGCGGTCTTGTGTGCTCGTGACACGTCATCAGCCTCAGCCCGAGCACTGTTCCAATTGCCGAGAACGCCAGAGCGAGAACGCACCACATCCCCGGATGTTGTTCTCGCCCCGCCCTCTTTATCGAGCATGCATCAGAGCAGACATGTGCGTTCTTCAGACTGACCGCTTTCCCAGAATGCACGGCGGCCGCAGCTTGATTCGCAAACAGAGCTCACGTCACGAGTACGCTTCTGTTCCAATACAGATATGTGCCGCGTGCTCGCGTTCTCGTCAAGTCCGATCTTCCTGTGTTCTCGCCAAGACCGGACTTGACGAGAACGCGAGTCCGGACTCGCGTTCTCGTGAATTGAGAAACGGCCAGGGATTCCCAAAGTGTGGGGGTGCGCGAGCTGCCACTAGGGGGTGCGCGAGCTGAAAACTGTAATGGCAGTCTGACGGTGTTTTCCCCCATACCATAAAGACGTGTAAATAAACATTTCCTTTGTAAAGATTATAATCAAAAACTGTAAATTTAACCAACAAACAAAATGTATTGTAATGATCCGTAACACACTTTATTACTAAGTGCTGTTGCACACTTACTGTTCCTTTAAGTTAGGTTGTTTTGGGTTTATACCGGAAGAAATACGTGGCTTCCGGGGGCAAGAGTGGTGGTTCAGGGGACTAGCGGGGTGAAAGCTGTCCCGTTCTATTCTTCCTAAAATAAAGTGTTAGCAGCAAAACCTCGGTTTGGTGCTTGGGTGTCATAGCAGAACGTTGGCTGAAACCAGGGAAACTGTCATGCAGGTGAGACATCTAAGGTTAAAGTTAGCGATGAAGGAGGAGAAGGAGTGAGGAATTGGAGCCAACAGAGGAGAGATTTGCAACAGATCCGGGATAAAGAAAATGAACGAGAATCAGAAAATGTCTCTTTCTCTCTCCTCGCTTCAAGTCGTTTACCTCAGCAGCTCAGGAAAAAATTAATTTGGGCCGAAAGTTTTATTTACAAGATTAAATTGAGTGACTGTTTCTCTATGGATCGCGCAGCGCCTACAAACAGCGCTGCTCATGGGGTCGCGATTGAAACGGTGACAAGCTCTGACGGGCATGACACGCCCACAGCGCTGCAGCCTCCGCTGGTGCTGGGGCGGGTAGACGCGGTCTCTTGACTATGTTCACGTACAGAGATTTCCAAAAAAGTTTAAAAAACAAAAACAGAGCTGTAATACGTTTCGTTGTGATTCAGACAGGCGCAGTTCATTTTAAAGATGCGGTTTTAGCTCATATTCAGACAGTATTCATGGGTGTGTGTTGTGATCTTGTTACCCACCTTCACAAAAACTCCAAAGTAAAGCTCCGAGCTGAGCTCCTGGACTCTTTTGGACAAAGTCTTCTTATCATTGCAGTACGCCGCCTGTTTTTCCACTTGCTCAGTTGACAGGCCTAAGTCAGGACCGACCTCTATGTGCAAACATTCAGCAGACACACAATATTATAAACCAGGCAGATAAAGAACAATATGTGCCGAAAACAATAGGAACAGAAAATACAACAATGCATCAACTGAGTTGGATGTCTGGGTGTGTTTTTTGTCTTTCATTCAGATTCACTTTGGCAAACAGACACAACAACAAAGGCAGCCTTTTTAACGGTACAAGGGGTTGTTTGTCTGCGTCCCTTTGTAGAGGCGGCACATACTCAGAGACGACGCCAGCAGCCGGTGCACTATGATGTCAGGGTAGCGTCTGATGGGCGATGTGAAGTGTGTGTAGAGAGGAACGTTGAGAGCGTAGTGCCTAAACTCTCCTTTTTTCTTCAGTGCACCGGTACAGAAGTACAAGGCCAGCTGAGGACAAAACAAACAGTATAGATCACACATGGAAACTCACGTTATTTATTCTTCTTATGGGGGAAGAATTACACGGCACTGAGCTCAATTCCTTTAAATCAGTGATGTTTTCAGGATGATCGGTCCAGTTGACCAACACAGTTTCTTAAAATCTCCATTTCTTATGTATGGATACAGATCAGAGTCATTTTCTTTTCAAAATCTACTGTAATCTTTTATTGAGGAGACTAATCTCACATTAAATATGTTTTAAAAATCCAACCTCTAATTTAAGAATGAGATGCTTTGAGTTGGACTCCCTCACATGTCAATGTTTTAAATGAGATTTTATTGTAAGTGCATATTTGGCTTTCTTGTGTGTGTCTTTGTACGTATGTAATGATGTGATGTAATTTTGATGCCTATCTTGGCCAGGTCTCCCTTGCAAAAGAGATTTTTAATCTCAATGCACGCAGTGTGTGATGCACATGGGCAAAGCGCCGGCGTTGATTGTCAAAATAATCGATATCTCAATATAACTGATACTAAAAATATTAAGAAATAATCATTTGCCTAAAAATAAAAATAATCAATAAAAACTGGCCAATTCATATTTGCCCAAATGTTTGCTCTTCTCCTGACCACAGCGCAGCAATGACATTTAGCCCCCCTGCACCTGCTCATCTCCACAATAATCTGCTGCTGGAAGCTTAAACTCTACAAAATGTCAAAGCACAGCCAGAAAAAAAACATATAAGACTGTCTTTACAACCAAAATAAATAAAAAAAAAACATTGTTTGGAGGAACTTCCCCTATGAAGCAGGCGGACAGAAAAAGTAAACCTTCTGAACGACATAAGCTATTGCTATCTTGTTTAAATATTAGCTTTGCGGACACAAACGACCCAATGTCAACGAAAAACAAAACAGTGCACCCCCCATGATTACATCTCTGTTTGGTTGTCAAGCTATTGGAGGCTAATGTGGCCAATAACGCAGTTAATGGAGCAAGACTGAAGCCATCAAGGAGAGCAGAAAAAGTAGAAACTCTGCTGCTGTTGTTAACAGATAAAGAAAATATAATATTTAAATTACCAGAAAGAACTGTACAGGGCCGCCGCTGAATATATTTAAATCCAGATTTCCATTTACACTGTAAAATATGTTTTGTTTGAGCCAGATCCATTTTTGTTTTTGATATATAATTTATTTTATTTGTCCCTCAGTAGCAACATTTAATTGTTTCAACAGCAAGTAGACAAATGAACGCACACAGTGGCACACTAAAGATAAGCTATTTTAATAAAATAATTGCATGACAAAGGTACATGTTTCCAGTTCCATTGGTCTTGTCTATTGTTTTGCCAAACAGGGAAGTGAACATTTTAAGTTATCTACTTTTTCTAAATGAGAGGAGAAATATCATTGGTGTTGTCCTAATTAGGGAAGTTAGTTATTTTTTGCTTTATCTTAATTAATCATATGTTGCTCTTAACTAAACTGACCTTGTGCCTTCAAAATATATTGCTGCAGTATCAAAAATGGTATTGAGTTTCATATCTGTATAAAGGCTGAAATTTCAGTACTGTGGACATTTTGTTAAAGTATTTCTTAACAGGAAGTTTTCCCTCGCTCAAATTAAAGGTTGGATTTTTCTAAAAGGTTCGGTATTAAAAGATTTATACATTTTTGTGCTTTGTGCACATGTTGCCAATGAATGCCAACAAATAGATCAGCATCTGATGTGTTAGTAGGAAGACCAGTTTAAATCAAACATAAAACAGTCCAAACAGTTTTCAGTCAGGGGGGGGGTTAACCATTTATTGTGGTCTTTGGAATGACGCCATGTTTTAAACTAACATAATAGAAATAGAAAACAAAACATAAATTAAAGAGGAAAACTGATCTCTTCTTACCTGCATGGGCCTGGAACACATGTTATTGAGGACTTCTTTTCTGTAAACAGAGTACTCGTCATCTCCATAAACGGCACAGAGGCTTTTCTGTTGGTTGAAGAAACACAAGACATTTTGTTCATATCTAAATGGTCATCATAGCAGAAAAAATCTTGAACAAATCACAGTTGGTCATGATTAGGCCTCCCTATAATAATATCTCTAACTTATATTGCTCACTG
The DNA here is from genome assembly GCA_037039145.1 of Fundulus diaphanus. Lineage (NCBI taxonomy): Eukaryota > Metazoa > Chordata > Actinopteri > Cyprinodontiformes > Fundulidae > Fundulus > Fundulus diaphanus. Next base: position 29,875,936 of record CM073126.1, read on the forward strand.
CGCTCGATAAAAGAGATTATGTATAAGCTCATTAGTAATAGAAATCTAAGAATGGGTTCTGACAGATCGCAGGTTTTCACCATTCCTTGTTTAAAGACACTGACTTGTATGGATCCTGCAGAGGAGAAGTCGATGTTCAATCCAAGCTGGCTACAAAGCATCTCCAGCTCCTTCAGCATTTTGGTTCTGGGTGGAGGGTGGCGCCGCAGCAGGGCCAGTTCAGGGAATTTCCCATAAATGTGGGTCGCTGTGGCCATGTTAGCCAGCAGCATGAACTCCTCCACTAACCTAAAAGAGACGGTTTTAACAGCGATACATTACTTGTCTTTTAGAGAGTAATTCAATAATATCTTTCATCAAAACAATTTAAATTTGAGGATAAATATGAGGGTAAGAACGGAGGGATCTGAACAATGGGGTTCATAGAGGCTACTCACTTGTTGCTGTCTCTGTATTCATAAATATAACAACCTTGAGGCATCATGGTCTCTTTGTCAAGTGTGAAAGAAAGTTTGATCTGAACCAAAAGACACATGAAATAGACAATTGGATTTAGGTTTGGACTTTGACTAGGCCAGTCTAACACACACTTTGATCTAAACCACTGTTGCTCCAGCTGTATGTCCAGGGTCGTAATCTTGCTGGAAGGTGAAGCTCTGCCTCGGTCTCAAATCTTTTTCCAGAATCTAACAGGTTTTTCCCCCAAGATTCCCTGAATTTAGCTGCAACCATCTTCCCATCGCCTCTGACCACCTTCCCTACCCCTGCTGACAGAAAACCCATCCCCACAGCCTGACGTATGATCAGGGGGACGTGCATAGTTAGCTTTAAGTCACTTATAGTTTATTGTATCAGGGCCCAAAAGTTTTATTTTGATCTTATATGACTAAAGTCCTTTCTCTCCACATGTTTGCTGAATACAAATGGATTCAAGTCTTTCCTGTTAGAAAAAGGTAGTTAAAAACCATGTACCATTTTTCCTCCATTTCACGATAATGTGTTACTTTGTGTTGGTCTATCACATCTAAGCCTGTCACTAACGATTATTTAGTAATCAGTTCCTCGGATCACTCGATTAATCATGACAGCCCTAATCACTTCAATAAAATTCACCGAAGATAGCGGTTGAGACAACACAAACTCAAGGGATTATAATATTGTTATTGAAAATAGTTTTCAGTTGTGTGTTTAATTATCAAAACTATAAAGTTCTTGAAAAACAGTCAGATGCGCTGACCTGGTCCAGTCTAAGAGCTCCTCCAATAAAGCGTTGAGCTCGAAGGTTCTTGGCAATAGAGTGCAGGTAAAGCACAGCTTGGTGTATCTCATCAATTGTGTGCTCAGGGTCAATAGGCGGAAGCTCCTCGAGAGCGAATAACTTCTCAGGGGCATCAATCATTCTCTGAGCGTCGTCGTAGCTCAGCTTCACACAGGAGCGGATGATTGAGCGGCCGAACCACTCGTCCAGGATCTGAAAAATAGTTCCGTTTGATTTAATAAAGCATATAAAAAGGGTATTCCTTTAAACTGAGTGCAGCTGTAACAGGCCCGTGTTTTGTTTATAGTCGCACATACCTTTCCCTCAGGTGTGAGCTTCCAAATGACAGAGAAAGTGAGCCGGTCAGTGAGAGGATTCAGACTGCACAGCTCCTCACACAGCAGCCTGGGCAGCATGGGAACCACCTGAGGTGGGACAGAGGACAAAGCAATCATCGACTCCAAATCCTCAGAGAAGTCTTAGAAATAAATCAAAAGTCTGATAAAAACCCAGACAATTATACAACTAAAGACTTCTTTGCTTGTCTCAGGTTCACTGAACACTCACCATTTGAACAAGGTACACACTGGTGGCTCGTTGGCTGGCCATGGTGTCGAGCGCGGTGCCCTCCTCCACAAAATAACTCACGTCAGCAATGTGAACTCCCACCTCAAAGTTGCCTGCGTTTAAAATTGCATTTTAACTCTGTATGCTCTTACTAACAACCATAAAACAGATGAACAGCAACAAACAGAGGTGAATTGGCAAAGGTCTAAATAAATTGGAACTGCAAAGCTTTGGTCTGAATTCAACATTATCGCTGTCCCTGTTCTGAGGTTCGTCTGAGAGCAACTTGTTTTGGTGCGGTCTCTTTAAATCTAAAGGAAGTACTTCACACCCCACCCCTCCTCCAGGTCACAGAGTGTTCCGCTCCACCTAGGCCTGGATGATATGGCCAAAAATTATGTCACAATATATTTCTTAATTTCGGTAGATACAATATAATTACAATATCGATATAAACAATATAAAAGCCTCAGAAAGACTGCAAAGAATGCCCACAACAGATGCCGGTACAAATGCATATTTTACCCTGTTTATAAAACTCCAGTATAACATTTTAGAAATATTTGCTTTAAAAAATAAAATATAAAATCACATAAAACCCAGAATGCCAGTCAGTGACAAATGCTGTAATCACAGACTGTAATGGATACTGAAATATTGGAAATGTCATATCACCTTTACTGAATAAAGTTATAAACGTCCGGCTCGGTCAGGAATAGTGTGCTATTACTTTTTTTGGGGTTTCGAGTTACCATGGCGACGAAATTAGCGAAAAACCACCCCCCATAAAACCCATAGGAATGAATGGAGTCGGGTAGAAAGAAAGCCTAAAAAAAGCCTCCAAATGAACATTTTCAAAGCTGTACTGTGTCGTCATGCTTTCACCTACGAACACCGTTTAACTTCCAGTTTGTAGACATATCTTTGAACTACTCAGAAGTGAAAACGGGATGTGGATATCTTTTATGGTCTCTTCACAGTTACTCCTCAAAGCTCATGTCCAAAAATCAGCGAAATCATCAAAACTCCGAACAACTTCAGCCTACTCCCTCAATTTTCACTCTACATAGACAAATTATACATCAAAACGTAGGTATTTTTGTCTGGATTCAGGAAATTTAACCCTCATTGGTGTAGGATTTATAGATTTTTCGCAAATCACCTCAGACCACCACAAACTCAAAATCCTCCCTATTCATTTCCTATGGAGCGGTTTTGAAAAATGACACCTGAAAATCCTAAACATCACACCTTTTCGCATCGTCGCTACTCCTAAACCGTTTGATGTACAGGCATGAGACTTTCACACATGAATGTCCCAACCCTTCTGACACTCACAAAAAAGGTATTTTTTTAGATAACTGTTACGGTTTTGCCGCAGGAATAATTTGTTCGGGAGTAGCGGATGTGCAAAATCCTGAAAACGCTTTGCACCTGCATCCTTCCACATCATCCACTTTTTTACATCGTCGCTGTGCCTACACCGATTTTTGTACAAACATAAAAATACGCACCATAGTCCTCAAAAGCCTGCTGATACTCACGGTGAAAGAATTATTTTGATATCTCATACTTTTTCAGCTACAGCGATTTGTTCGGGACCCTTTTTAGAGGATTTTTGCATTTCCATAAAGAAATCGCAAACCAACTCCTGCTTGACACAGTCTGTACTTCCTTTAGAGAGAAAGCTCCACAACAAATTTGGGCCATGTCGGATAAAGCATCTCCATGTTCGGAGGTGTCAAACATCCATTTTTGCTGCAGCTGTGACGGAGTCTCCATGACAACGCTGCTAGCCAGAGGCTCCTAAGAGGTCCGGGACACGCTCCATTGACTTAACATGGCACCTTTCGACGGCCGCTGCAGGGGCTGTGAAGACCGTAGGAACCTCAAATTCGCAGTGTTACTTCCTGTTAGTATTTTTGACGGTACGGTACGCACCACGAGGCAGGCGCCTTCTTAAATTTCTTCAGAAATTTTCTAGTTAACTTGTGTTACTCTGTAAAGTGCAGAACAACAAAAAGGCACAACTGTAATAACCATTGTCATTGTGGGGATAATTGTTGCTTCGCTGTCTTAAATAAAACTTATTAGATTATTTTACTTTTATTTAACTTTAAAATAAATCATTATCATGCATAAATACATCACACCACAATAACGTGGCACGTTTATTACAGGTAATCATACAATAGGCGCTCCCATTGGCTCATGCCTGGCTTTGAATATTACTAAACCCGTGACCCTTTTCACTTAGCAATTACTTTTGAGTAGCCAGAGAAAGTCTGTGACCGATTTTCTAATAATAATTTGCCTAAAGCAAACAGTGTGAAATGATGGTTTCCTCTTAAAGGTCTTAGCAATGAGGGTAGAGCAGCAGCTTACCATCAGGGAGTTGTTTACATGACAGAGCGTCGTCCAGATCTCTGGCGGTAGCAGGATCGATCGTGAAGATGCACTCCTTCCTAGAAACACAGCGTGTATTTTGAAAAGGTATCTGTGGATTTCAGTGCAGCATTCAACATCACGAGACATGCTCCCGATGAAGACGGGCTTTGGGGTCCTACCGAAGGTCCCTCCTCTTTCCAAACTCCTCCGGTGGGATGGTCCAGGGGAGGTTCTTAGGAAGACAGTCCAACACCTCTTCTGTGAACTCGGAGAAATCCACGTCATACTCTGTCAGGATTCCCTCCGTCTCTGGCTCGATTTCTCCTGCTTGGCCCAGGGTCTTAGCAAGTTGGCTGAGGGCAGAAACAAATCTAAGAATCAGTACAACTTTATAATCCCAACGGGCACGTTTTTTTCCCTCCACGCCACCCCCTCACCCGTCTGCAAAGTTGCTGTCAGCTGGCCAGTTGGTGATCCGACAGATGAACAGGGTGTTGGCAAAGTCGCCTGGGTGGGTCCTGAAGTCTGCGGGACAGTCGTCAAGTTTAACGTTTATTCGTGGCACCCGGTGGTCGACGGGAGAGAACATGGCGAAGGGCTTGTCTGGGAGGAACTTCAGGTGGCCCATTACAGCGCGGGAGTGTTTGCGCTCAACGATGTAAACCACCTGGTAGACAGGCATACAGAAAGCGAAGGGAGAGCTTTAGATGCGTCTTGGAACACATTTCTTAACAAAATGGTAACATCAACCGAGAGAGAGAGAGAGAGAGAGAGAGAGAGAGAGAGAGAGAGAGAGAGAGAGAGAGAGAGAGAGAGAGAGAGAGAGAGAGAGAGAGAGAGAGAGAGAGAGAGAGAGAGAGAGAGAGAGAGAGAGAGAGAGAGAGAGAGAGAGAGCGCTTACTTTAGCAGTCTTTTGGAGGATTTCAGCACTGGCTCGGGTTGTTGAAGGATCTTCCTGACGTTCCCCTGAGTCAAGATGAAATGAATGATATGAGCAAAACCAGGACGGCTTGTTTGGCCCTTTTTTAAACTCAAACATGCCATTAACTGGCCATTTCAGATTACAGCAGAAACATCATTTCATTTACTGCTGAGAAATTGCATCGGCTGCTCTGTTTCTTATTGCTCCACAGTACCTGTGGCAGTGAATGAGACATTATGAGGTCTAACGAGCTCCTCCGGGTCACTTGACTGGTCCTCTGCTGCGGCATTAGGAGTCGGGGCGTGCCTTGTGCTTCTCTGGGCTGTCGGTGCCACGTGCTTCGTCTGCGTGTCGGACTCACTGGTGCTGTCGCAGTCCATGTCAGATCTCACCACCTGCAGAGGCAAATATTCATCCTTTTATAACAATGCACAGAACATAGTTGTTTGAATGAGCACTGGAGGATGTTCAAAGATCTAATTTTGTGTTTTATTTAAAAAAGAACAAGAAGCTGTGGGGTTGTTGCATGCTTTTAAAAATTTGAAACTACATTTTGGGTTTCGAGTAGGGCTGCTCGGTAGTGGCAATAATATTGGTAAATATTGCAATGATATCTGCCTATTTTCTTCTTTTTTCTCTTTTTTCTCTGGGCTTCCATCACTCTGTGACCTTCAGCGTTTTGGACAATGCCATTTGTGTCCGACGTGAGCATCTGCTGCCGTGAGACGTTGTCCAACTCAAGTTTGTAACACTTGGAATATATACGCCAACTATGACTGCCCACTAAACAGTCCTTTATGATATGAATATTGTTCACACAGATATTGCAATGACGTGATATCTGCAATATATTGTGCAGCCTAGTTTCAAGCAAATTTAGCAACATTTTTAGTCCCAACTCATTGTAAATTAATTGCATATTTAATTAATTTTTTAACGCCATAAAATATTTACAATTGAGAACTGAAACGTTAACGCTCTCATTGATAACATTTTATTAATTTACAGTTTGTGTTTTTCAATTAAAGAAGTTGGCATTTTGTGTAGTAATCACTTTTGTTGACATTATTCCATCTGGTAAATAGGACTGTACTGATGCAAACTTGCTGCGTGTGTCCTTAACTACTTCAGCTTTACTAACATGTCATCAGCTACAAGCTGTGATTCCTACTCACTTTCCGTTTCAACACTTTTTCCCCCCGACCCAAATTCCTGCATTTCTGAACATTCTCCACAACATTTGGAGCATTTGCATTCTGAACCTTTAACAGGTTGTGAATGCAAAGGATAAAGGGCTACTTCCCTTTATTCTTTGGTACTTTGATCTAGGGCTTTGCGATATGGACCAAAAATAATATCTTGCTAATTTTAGGCTGAATGCCAATATATGATATTCATCTTAATAAGTTTTTCTTCTCATAAAGTAATAAAAAAGGCTCCCTGAATCAAAGCTTCATCCCAAATGTCTCAGCCACATTTTTTAGCAAACAGCTGTAGATAACTAGAAAAGCTGTTCCCATGAAACAGCAGTGAGAATGCTATTCTGCAAAATGATTTGAGCAGAAGATACAGAAGATCCCTGAAGAAGAGAAAAACTAGCTGAAAAACACGTTTAAATCAAAGAAGAACCAATGTGAACATGAACGGACAACAGCTGAAGGATTAGAAGCCGAACAACATGAGGGAAAAGCTCCAAAAGTTTCTAAAAAAGCTGCAGTAGTTGAAGATAGCTGAAGGATGTGCGAACATTTTAAAGTTTGAATGAAGTTTCTAGCTGAAAGTAGGCTGAAGCAGTAAGCTGTGAAAAAGCAACGTTTTTGAAGAATTTTCCATTCATTTCAATGAGAGCCAAAAAAACTCACAAAAAGTTAAATATTTTTAAAATTATAACTGTTAGAATTACCAGGAGACACGGCAGTAATGTCGAGAACGAGCTGAACGTTTTGGTACCAAAATTGTTGAAATCAGTTGAATTATGCAGAAGTAGTTAGACACCGAAAAACCTAACAGGAAAACAATCAGTGAGAATGCTTATACAGCATTCTCACTGATTGTGAGAAAAGGCTGAAAAATAACTTACTGGAATACATAGAAGTATAATTCTAACGCAACATGAACTCTCTCAATACAAATTATACAGTCTCATCTTACCTCTTTTTTTTTTTATCTCTGTATTTTTAAAATCTCGATATATTGGCCAACCCTACTTCGCTGAGCACTACAGAACATTTTCAACACTAAAGAGCTGACTAATCTGGCCTGAAGCTTTCTACACTAAATTCATAGACTGTCAAGCACAGTTTGCCACAGTTGAAGCATTTCATTTTCTTGCATTTATCAGGAATATCTGCTGGTCAACACTTTGTTAATGTTGAACTTCCAGAGCTTTCGTAAACATGCAGAAACGCCATCCAGGCTAGAGCTAAGACAGCACGGGTAGGAGGAAAAGTTCTGCCTGTACTTTAATGGCTAATGTGACCAGGTTACTAGAACGACTGCTGATTTGCTGGAAGTTGATGTGTAGTTTTGCATTTTTAGTACAATGGTAGCTGGCTTAAAAAAGCGGCAGCCGTGACCATGACAACGACCATGTTTGACTCCCAGCCTCGCTAACTCAGTCCTCAATGCGAGCAACAACTCTGATAATTGCTTTTTGCTTGCAGCCACTTATGTATTTTACGTTTAGCTGGTGAAAAATAAAACTCACCAGCTTAACGAGTCCAATCTGTACCCAACAAAAACAAACACTGCTGTACTTTTTCTAAACTAAACAGAATCAGCAATGAATCTGTTTTCACCGAAATGACCAGCTGTATCTTTTACGCAAAATGATCTTGGATGAATATATTAAATTACAACACTATGAGACTCTCGTGTTTTCACCTTCCACTGATCCCGGGGAAGAATCTCCACCACCACTATGTCTCCATTGAGTGCCCTGTTGCGGGCAACAACTCCATCCAGGAATATATCACGAGTGTCGTCCTGTGAACATAAAACATGGAGCTGGGTTTCTAATTGTCTTAGTTCTGCAAGTAGAACACAGAGAAGACAAACAGCATCACTGTCCAGTGTAGCGCTCTGAGGATGCTTTGCATTTTAACTTACAGGAGATGGGACGAAGGCTTCAGTGTAATTCTTGGGATTGATTCTTAATTGTCCCTGAAGAGGAAAGGAGGAAGAATTTGAGAATTCACTAACGTACTAAACACTGGGTGTCAGTCTACTAAATCAGTTTATGTCGTAATTCATCAGGCAATCACAAAAATGCTAAAATATCATGTATAATTCTAATTTGATATCATTTTAATACGGTTTTATAATAAAATTATTTACACATACTCCCTAACCCGATTCACCTCAAAATGTTCAAAACGAAAGAAGCAGGAGATTGCAGCGGGGCGAAGGTGCTCATACCTGGTAAAGCTCTCCCCTTTTGAGGCCGTGGGAAACCTCCTCGAGGCTCATGTAGGACTCAAACACCCGTTTCTTTGCTCGCCTGTCTCCTTTATTCTTACTCCTCTCGCCTGGAGATTCTGTTCCCGCAGCTGAAAAAAGATCTGAAGTCAGAGGCTCGATGTAGCGATAAAGGAGACGTATCAGTGAGGCGGCACAAGAGGCGTCCTGTCACTGACCTGCAGCCTGCTGAGCTTTACCAGTTTTCCCGTGGCTGGGTTTTGGCCTCGGTGTCTGAGGATCAGCGGGTAATTTCAGAATCCCCTCTCTGTTTTTTTCCTCCCCCGGGTGCTTTGGTTGGCTTTTTTTCTTTGACTTCCTCGCCTTCTCTTGCTGCTGCTCGCTTGCGTTAGCTGGGGGGGTCACGGGGCGGCCGTATTCCTCAGCTGGTTGCGGGCCAGCGTAGTTGCTCGGCTCATCCTTCTTCCTTTGCGGTTTCTGGTGTTTCTTTGCGCTGGTGGGTCTCGAACAAGCAACCTCCTCTCCGGATTCGATATCGCCGTCCTGGCTGGTGGCGGTGTCCCTCCTCTGGCCTCGTTGCTGCCTCTCACTCACCCCTGGTTTCCTCTCAGACTCCCGGTGAGCATTGCGAGTGCTTAATTTCTCCATGTACAGGGACAGCGAACTCTCCTCTCCTTTGTTTTTTGAGGACAGGGAGAAGTCACCTGGGTCTGAGAAATTGATCGCCACCTGGTCCCGACTTTGTTGTGCTCCGTTAAGCTTGTCATGGTGGGCTTGGAGCGCTGAGCCGGAATCATTCGCCTCTTTTTGGGATAATGAGTCCTGTGCACATTGCTCCAGATAGGAACTGAACACGCTGCTGCTGTGCTGACTCAGCAGCCTGGCATAGGCGTCTTTTTGAGGAGGGGCCCTGGACTGATTCTGGCTGCGCTTTGGCTCTCGGTTCTGCTTAGCCTTCTTGGACGGCCGAGGAGGCTCCATCGGAGAATCCATAGGAGAGTCCTTAAAGGTGTTTTTTCTGCCAAGGCGTACGAACAAGAAGACAGAATGCCATTACACCAGCTGATAGCTGATGGATGATAAAACAACAAATTACAGGTAATAAAGACGTAAAAAAAGGGCCAAGACGTAAATAACAATCACAATGGAAGGGTGCAAAAAGGTGTCTTCCCTGTCGACATCTGACAACAACGGCGGCACGTTCACAGAAAACGAATCGTTTAAAATCAAATAATTAGTTATCCAGATCAAACTAGTCTGACTTGGTGTCCGATGGTGTTATGTTTGTACGATCCGTCTGGCACGGATCTGCTGCATCAAAAATACGAGGCTTTTCGCTGGTGCCATCAGCTTCATCATTTTCTATCTTATACATTGTGATACTTTTTATTTTATTTATGATTTCTGAAAACGCAGTGTGTGTGTGTGTGTCAGGCCAAGGTCAAGGTAATGTTTCATCTGAATGAAGCAGATAATCTCTGGAACATCGGCCTTTTGACAGATCACAGTAAAGATGTTTAGCTCCATGTCGAGGGAAGACCAAATGTAGCCGACCAGCTTCTGTCAAGCACAGTGGTGGGGGAGTGATGACTTGGGCGTGTCTTTTTTTTTTTTTTTTTCATGGCCACCTGATCTGGTGCCTTTCAGCCAACTGTCCATCAGCTGAAGCTTGAGCCACACAAACATCTCTTAGCATTGTGCTGGAAAGGTGACGATTTGGCCTTGCTTAACAGACCATGAGCCAATCACAAACTTAGATGAACACCAAAGTATTTAGTGCTAAATGTGAGGCCATTTTCCCCTACTGACGAAACTGGGTCATCAACAGATTGGCCTAAAGTGGACCAGTCAAAGTCCAGCTCCCACCCTCATTAACATGCTGTGGTGGGACATTAAAGCTGCGGATAAACGGCAAACTTCAATGAACCAAAGCAGTGCCGTGGTGACATTCCTCCAGCATGACGTGGGAGACATCCCCGCTATGATATAATGCTCGTTCAGGACAAAAAAGACAGCACCTGCTTGGCCCATTGTTACAACTAGGGGACACTTTGGAAGTGTCTAAGCAACACCCGCCATTCATTGGTGTCATGTTTTAAAATGAAGAAAACATTAAAAAAAATAGATTCACGAGGAAAATGTAACCAAAAGAGCCAACTAGCGCCGCTTCGTGCCCGCTGGCAGCATAAAGGCTCCATCATTACGTGACCGGCGGCTGCTGGGGCTCAGCGCCAGCCGACCGTTGCTAACGGGCAGCGGCGGCTGAGCTGCTTTAACCGCGTTAAGACCTCACCGCCGACGTTGTTTGTCGCACAGAAACCGAAAAGCTGCGTAATAAACGAGAGGCGAAACGACGCACTGACTGTCAAAGTGAGTGATAAAGATATTACCTCGCTGAACGTGTTGTGAGTCATGTGAAGCTAACTTTCGTGTCTATAGCACTGGACGCTGCACGCTCCGCCTCCTCCTCTTCTTCTTCTTCTTGGGTTCTATTGGCGGAGGGCGAACAATGATTTGGTGCTTTGCCGCCACTTACTGGTACGGTGTACTTGGTCACCTTTAGTTTTGGGGTTTCTCATAGCAAATCAGTTCAATCGAGTTTTACTTTAATTTTATTTAGGGGTTGAATCAGTTTTTCAAAGGAAGTTCACCGTTCATCTGAAATACTACCCTAAACCTCTTGTATTGAAAAAGGTGATTCCTTTTTCAACATTTTAAAAGCTTTATTTCAAACTCTGATTGCTTTGTCACATTCCTCTGTCCACCAATCTTTTATTTGGTCTTACCAATTTCTTGTTTATAGTGTGGTGAGTAGCATGTAACAAATCTAAATGATCAACGTCCATAGTGAAATTAATTTTGTCCAATTCCTCGTTGCTAACAAGCCATATGTTTTCCACTCAGCAACCGAAGCACCATTTCTGCAAACCCATCATACTTTTCAATGCCCAGATTTATGGTTATTGTAGGATAGTGGTCACTTCCAGTGTTGTGTGTTTAACTGATCACCATATCCTCAATCTTGCCTGAGAATGTGAAAGTGTTGCAGGATCAATTGCTGATTCCATATATGTTCTCATAATGAATTTGTGCGCCCTTAAGCATGTAAGATTTTCATTGCCTATTAATTCATCTGTTCCGTTTTGATCATAGCACCCCATAATAAACTGTCTGCATTAAAATGGCCACACTTTAAATGAATATCAAGTTGACTCAGATGAAAAACATTTTGCACACTCACTCCCTCCATGGTCGTTTGTTTTTAGTTGTTACAGACATGCCGCATTTGAGTGCTTCAGAAAATGTTGGAATTCTCAACGAACAGTCGTATTTGTTGTGGCAACAGTGCCAGATATTGGCTGACTTGGAAAAGAACAGAAACGTACAACTCTACTAAATTCGACGTTAAGTAGTCGTTAAGTACTTAAAATCTAGATTTTGATAAAAAAAAAAAAAGAAAAGAAAAAATAAGAAGCAGCCAATGTTGCATTCGGTACAATTCTCCCCACGATTCACCCCGTAGTACACGGTGTTTACCTCTAGGTGGCAGCAAAGACAACACGTGACTGAGGAATGGGAGCTACAGTGATCTGTGTGGGTTGGTTGTGTAAACACAATATCATTGAGTGATTTGAAGCAAACAGCCTGAATGTAAACACATTGTCAGCCAGGCTGAGCGACCAAGGTACTTTTTATCAGTTTGATTAAACGGTATAATTCAACATACAAAAAACAGAAAAACGGCTTTCTGTTTTTTTCTATGTTGAATTATACCGTTTAATCAAACTGATAAAAAGTACCTTGGTCCTGAGCACTGTCTCAAGGTTGAAGTTGAATGGGTGTAGAATCTCGCAGTGTCGACATACAGTAGGCGGCATGGCCTAGAAGTTAATCACAATACGAAAAATAGGAGATTCCTGCTTTCTCCCGGCGAGCTGCTTTCACGCGTGACTGTTCCTCCATAATAGCAGACAACTTTGAAGGCTGTCAGCGTGGGCGAGCGCTTTTTGAGTAAACACGATCTAGGTGTAAGTGTGAAGTCAGATGAACCATCTGTGGGTATTCTATGAATCAGAAGACCATCTTCTATCTTTAAAGAGACCCAGAATTGCTTGGGAAGCCCACACGTAAGCATTTACACACATGGTCACGACGATGATGTATTTTTTTCTCCTTTTTTTGTTGAAAATTCATGATGTTTATTTGAAATCCCACATGCTGTTTCAGCATTAGAAGAACTCTGTACTCATTTCTGGTTTAAATCTGATCACCAAAGCTAATAAGTTGTCTGAAAAATTATATAAGAGGTTAAAACTAATAATAGGTGTTAGTTATATAAGACCTTGTGATTTCAATCAAAAAGGACAACCATAATTTCCCACCATTTAATAACATGCTGACCATTCATTTGTGGGTTTAAAATGATTTGTGTTTGCCTCTGCCTTCTAAACTAATGGCTAACAGGTTTTTTGCAGGCTTTTCATTCGTATCACACACACAGTGCCTCCCAAATGTATTCTTATCCCAGATAATTTTCCCATTTTGTAAAGTTACAAAATTTGGGTGTATTTTATTGACATATTCTGAGATAAAGTAAGTAATCATTTATAAACAATGTCTGTGTGTGTGGAGAGTGTCTGGGAATATCAATCCGTGCAATGTTAACTGTTTACCACACAAAGCTGGAGGGTTTCACTTTGGTTTCTCCAGACTAGAGCACATTACTCACATGTTTGCTGTGTCAGGACCTACAGTTGTCCTGGCGACAGATGAACAGAGCTCTGTGAGATATTCAACAGCTTGGGATATTGTTCTATAACCTAACCCTTCTTTAAAATTGTCAGCAACGTTATGCCTGACCTGTCTGCGGCATTTATTGGACTTCGATGCCTTTCATCAAGCAAATCACAGCAAAGGGCATGACTACTGTGTACTGTGCAGCTAATATAACAGAGTAAACTAGTCTGTAATTAATCTGTTTTTGTACAGCTGTACTGTTTCTCATTATCTTAACATGCATTTTTTTAGAGTCAGCATCTGCTAAATTTCATAACTCTATACTTATGGTGTGTATTTGACCTTATTGCACTCTTTCTTTCCTGTCTTAAATATTATTATTATTGTTATTGCTTACTTGGATGTGTATTTGAATGCTTCCATCTGTTCGTTACTTTGCTCCTGATACACTTGAATCTTCCCACTAACCAGACTAATAACAGAAACTATTCTATTGTGTTCAACATTTTAACTTTATAAAAACTGTCAAACGTTGTCAGGTTAATAAAACAAAGCGAAGCAAAGAAATTATAAACCATTGTAATCTTGTTCTCCTTGTTTTCCTATGATTCCTTGAAGGTCTTCCAAAGGTAGTAAAGCAGTGTGACAACGGATTATGAAAAGGTTTGAAGTGGTTAACTAAGGCTTTTTTCTGCTTTTACTTGTACCTCCAGCTGTTACAATGTACTGGATCAGGTTTGTGAACACAGCTAGAGAGAGTTTCATGTCTGACCGCTTCGCTGCAGAGACTAAATCTGTGAAACTTTAAATCCTGAAAAGTTTCTTGTGGTCAACAACCACCACCTTCCGAGCCTCTGGGGTTTAAAACAGCATGTTTGAGCTCGGCTTGTCTATGTTCAGCTGCAGCTCATTGCATGGATGCACCGATGAAACAGGCTCCTGTGTGCTGGGAAAACAAGCATCAGAGGAACAACGAATGTCCCCCTCAGCCTCCACCCACCCTCCCCACTCTACTCCTCTCTGAGCTGAAAAAAACCTCTGGGAGAACATAGAGCGCGGTTGAGCTAACAGCCACCTCTGCAAGTGTTGCGCTTGTATGTATGGGCCCAAGTTGCAAAGCATGCAGATGAAGCAGCAAATGCCATTCAAATATTTAACAAGCCAGGGGAGGCCAAGAAGCCTTTAAAAGAAGATGAAATAAGAAACAGGAGCTGTCACTTTGCACGGCCCCTCGTCTTCTTCACTTAGACCACATCTTCCGTGTTTGGTCATTGAAGCCCAACCCGCAAAAAGGCGTTTTTGCCAGAACTTTCCTGTCCGGGTTATCTGCTCTGTCTGTGTGCAGTTTTTTTTTATGCTGTAATTGTGGCAGCAGATTCACATGCCCAGACAGGCAGAGAGTCTCCCGCCCGTGGCGTAGCGAGAACTCTGTGGCATCACCTCCCAGTGCCATAGCAACGGCCTCCAAGTCACCCCGGGCGAACAGCACTCTTTAATGCCAATTCACAATCAAGGGCTGACTTCTGATCAGCCACAGAGAGCGTCAAAGCACTGGGAGATTGACGTGGGCACACAAAGAGACACACCCAGCTGGAGATAACGCTGTCTGGTCTTTTTGCGATCAATAGCAGAGACAATAAGTTGGTGTGTGGACAGAAGTCGGCAGCACAGACGGGCATCTCTACTAGTAATAAGTAAAATAACTAACCATTTTAACATCCACTGACCACCTCTCTGTGTTTAAGTTACATCAATGTAGCTCTTTATGAGCTGGATAGCTACTGTAAAATTTGATTAGGGATAATTAAATCATGTTAGAAACCTGGTCTATGCAACTAAACACAACATAGTAAAATTTAAACGTGTAGAAAAGAGAAAGCCTTTCCACCCTGCAGTTCTTTGCATTTTGCACATTGTTTATCTTTTTTTCTACACAGATTTTCCATTTTTACTGTTTTTGAGGTTTGTTTTATTGCAGTTCTGCTTGGGCTGGACGATAATGGCCAAAACCTATATCACGGTAATTACGATATCGATGTAAACTAAATAATAGCCTTTGAAAGACTGCAAATAATGCCCACAAGAGATGCCTGTACAAACTTAGGACAGTTATTTTACTATGTTTATAAAACTCCTCCAGTATAAAATTTTAGAAATGTTTGCTTTAGAAAATAAAACACATATAAATTACATAAAACCCAGAACATTCAGTCAGCGACACATGTTGTGATCATAGACTGTAATGTATATTGACATATGGGAAATGTCATCTCACCTTTATTGAATAAAGTTATATTGTGATATATATATTGATATTGAATTATTGTCCACCCCTAAGTTCTGCTAATTTCAGATACAAAGTAATGCTGCTGTTTTGTTTCTGCTCCTTTCCTGAGCCATTGAAAAGGAATCTTGTCCAGATATGTGTTTGATGATGCAAATATGGAGGACAATAAACATAGGTTTAACTGGCTGAAAAAATTGAATATTAACTTAAACACTAAAGTAAAACAATATATGCCACTGTTTTCTAACTTAAAGAGACCTCAAGACTCCCCATCAAGCTATTCAGAGTGATCAATTACCCTGCCCACTGTCAGATCCTTCTGTTATTAATGCTAGTACTCGATGTTTTATAAGCCACAATGACACAAGGCAAGATCCAAAAATAAGATACAATTTCAGAAGTTTTATATTTTTAATTATTCTGTTTTTTAAATTGAAATTATAAAGGGGACAACCTTTCAACTCTGCGATGAAGCTCATTGAGTTAGAAACGTCAAACTCATTATTTTAAGGGGAAAAAAGAAATTGCACATTAATTTGGGTGCTCTGTGGACTGTATGAATAACCTTTGGTCATTTATACAAGAAAACTAGTCTTCACATTATCATCCCAACCTAACTTAAGAGTTCAAGTTTAAACAATTTAAAGTCAGCCAGAATTTCCACAGAAAAGGGGAATGCATGTTAATTGGTATATCCTGATAAAAAAAGAAATATCTACTGAAACCAGCTGTTCTCAGAAGTCACCCTTCAGTAATCAAATCCCAGTATGAAAACGGCTATTCTAAAAGGGAAAAATAGTGAACAAACAGCATCGATCAACAAAGCAGAGAGAGGAGAGGTCAGCAGAAAGCACGGCGAGGTTAGAAAACAATCTCACAGGCTTTGAAGATCTCACAGAGCTGTGTTTATCTGTCGACGAGACAGCTGTTTGTCGCAGCAAACGTGTGGAAGAAGGTGCTCCAGTGAAAAGAGAATGTTCTGGCCTACATAGCAAAACGCCATGTGTGGCAGAGAAGAAACCCTGCCCATTCCCACTGTGAAACATGGTGTTGGCAGCATCAAGCTCAAGGGAAACATTTGTTCAGCAGGGCCGCAGCTGCTCAGAGTTAATGGAAGATGGATGTAGCTGAATACGGAATGAACCTGGAAGAAAACCTGTTAGGGGCGAAGAAACACTTGAGACTGGGGCATAGGTTCACCTTCCAATAAGGCAATAACTTTAAACATGTAGCTAGTACAGTTAAAATGGTTTAAACCATGTGAACCTCCCCACAATGATAGCTAATATCTGTTCTATTCTATTCTTTGTGTAAAATGACTCAATCAAAGTTCAGAGCTAAATCTATATAATAATCTGCAACAATACTTTGAAAATTGTTGTTTGCAGTGGTTCAGCATCCAATTTGACTGAGCATCAACTATTTTACAAAGGGGAAGGAAAGGTAACACAGGTTACTTGTCTTGAAATAAGGTTGCAAAAACACTGGGAAAAATAGTTTTTGGAGGGAATAATTAAAAGAAACTTACATTTCGCATTCAAATATATTAATTTGTGATTGTAATGCTCAAAAATGGTTAAACTCTGTCTTGAAAACAAGTCTTACCTAAACATGTTGATTAGAACGGAACTGAGGCTGTTGCTCTGACCAAAGGTTATTCTCATTTGTTGTGTGCGACATCCAGCAGAGAGAACAGTTAGGCTGATATGTTTTTTATGATCTGCATTTTGAATGAATGTATCAGCTCATTAAAACTCATGAGCTATTATGGGAGATTTGGTGGAGACAGTTTATATGTTATAGGAAGGTTAGTAACCAGCTTAAACTAGTTTAGAGACAGCACTAATGCTACAGTCAAACCTGCTAGCTAGACGCATTTATCAAGATACAGAAAAGGTTTACATGCCACTTCGTTAGAATGCATTTTAAAGTCTTACTAATATTTCAGCAGCTTTTTTCATATTCATTTCAAACCACTTCTTATTTTTTGGTTTCTTTTAAAAATAATTTCCCTTTTACAGATGGTAAAATTGTCACTTCATTTAACCCATCCCTTAGGGGGCAGTGCGCTGCCACCAAGTGGTGCACAGTGAGCAATCTTTGGTCAAGGGTCTTTTTCAGGGACTCAGAGTGACAGACTGAGTTTCAAACCGGCGACCTTTGAGGCCTCACCAAGATGCAAACACCCAGCTCCCTAAACACCGGGCCACCTAATATCACAGTGATATTACCTGATCTGGAGAAAAAAAAGTCAAAAAACTAAAATGAAACGGGCTAATATTTCGGACTTGATTGAGTATCGTTCTCAAATTTTGAAGTAAACCAGAAATCACCTTTTTTTTCTGAAACAAAAGCTCAGAGTGGCATAAAAGACTCACATGAATTTCAGCAATTATCTGTGGCTCTCCAACACGTTCATGAATTACTGCTGTTAGATTTGGCAGTAAAATCCGTGTGCTGTTATTAGTTGTACAGCAGTCCACTGAGACCCGGCTGTTATTACAGTTTGCTTTCATTTTAGTTTTAATTAAAGAGATGCTGGCTTGTTGTTGCCACTGAGTTACTGTTATTTTACAATAAAACAAACACAGTTTGTTTTATGAGTGTAGAGCAATGGCTTTCCCACCCATTTGCTGTTGTAATTTACAGAAAATGTTCTAGATTGCTGAACAGCTGCTTGAATCTTGTTTTGCTCCATTCCGTTTCCAGTTTGGACCCCATGTCTCCTCTTCTCCACCAACATCCCTCCTCCTGATTTCTTCCCCCCAGGCAGCAGGGCCACTTTCAGCACCGGACAGCTACCGTTGTTCCCACGCCCCGCCCACCTACCCACCCCTCCTGCAGACTGCCACAGAGAAACAACCGCACGCATCCACGCACGCACACACCGTGGGCGACACTTCAGATCGCCTGTTGGGGGTTTATTGGGAGGTACTGAAGTTCAAGAACATTTCGCTCCGATCCTCGCCGTCCTGCTCCTCTTCCACGGTTGTTTTTTTCCCAGAGCCGCGGCAGGGAGAGGAGACCACCACAGCTCCAGGTTGTTGCTGAGTTGCGACCAGGCGAGAAGCCCTCGTAAATTTAACGGGAGACCGAGGATTTTTGGACAGCTGCTGTGTGAAAGTCTGCGCTTTCCCAGAAGCCCAGATCAGAAGTGGGGAGGGATTCCTGTCGCCATTGACGACGTCATGGCTGTAAAATTCAAGACCTTCTGTGGCGTGACAAAGTATTTCTCATAGCAGCACCGAGTGAGACCGAGGCTTGTGCGATGAGCGCAGTTTGCCAGGTGCCCGCGGTGTCCCCTCTGCGCCTGTGAGGAACAACCATGGCTCTGTTTCTCCTCCCGCTGCTTCTGCAAACGGGGCTCGTTCTGGGATCAAACTACGGATACGTGGAGTGGTCGGACAACGACAGAGACGAGAAGCAGCCGCCTGTGTTCAGCACGCAGAGCATTAACAAGGAGCCGCCCCGCCAACCCACTTTGTACCCGCTACAGCCGACGGAGCGCACGGTGGTGGCGCACAAAATAGAGGAGGACCTCCCCAGGGTGGTGACGGCTTTCCTGCACACCGGGGACTCCTCCGCGCTGAGGCAGGTCAACTGCTCCCGCAGGTATGAGCTGAGCAGCCTGCGCGGCGGCCTCCACGTCGCCTCCCACTACTCCCTGCACAGCGTCCTGGACACGGTGGCGCACGCCACCAACTTCCTCAACATGATCCTGCAAACCAACAGGTCCCGCGAGCTACCCTTCCACGGGGACATCCACTGGTACCACGCGCTGGTTCAGAGCATCCTGGAGGGGGACCCGAAAATCCACAGGGCGGTGGTGACCCTACACACAGACGCTCCGACCCCCGGCCCCCATGTTTTCCTCCAGGCGACCAGGACCGAAAACGAGGTGGTGTTGCAGGACCTGTCCGGGTCAGCCCGCCGCCACCTGAAGAACAGAACCCCGGAGTCTGATTGGTTCCACGACTTCAGGGACGGGAGGAGACCACAGGCGCACAGAGGCGCCCCTGAGGGCTCGGGCTCCAGCAGTGGGAGTTACCTTCTGAACAAGAACCAGATCAAATGGTCCGCACCGTACCTGGAGTGTGAACACGGGGCGTTCGTGCCTTATTGGCTGCTCACCTTGTCTGCTGGGTTTTATGGTCTGAAGAGCAACTCCGCGCCAGAATTCAGGTGAGTGGGACTCGAACTGAGAGCAAGACCCAAAACATCGCAGGGTTATTATTATTATTATTTTAGGCCATCGACGAGTGATGCACTAACTTAGGACACAGACAAATGTAAGTGTGCAAAAATACAAAAGCAAGTAAATAACAGCTCTTTGACTTTTTAACATGTTTAAGTGTTATAACCACAAACCTCATTGTCTTTTATTGGATGTTTGTGGGAAACACCAACACAAAGTAGTGCAGAAGTGTGAAGCAGAAAGAAAATGAGACATTGGTTTTAAAAACTTTCACACAATCTGAAAAGTGTGGCGTGCGTTTGTATTTCTCCCACCATGAGTCAATATCTGACGTAATTTCAGATGCAAGTCTTTGGGGTATGACTCAGTTGGTCACACTAAGCCAGATTGGATGTGGATAATGTATTTAGCTCCTGCCTTCCTCCCTGCTGCTCTGACCACATCCCTGCTGAAGCAAAGCGTTCCACACAGGAGTTCTTGTTTGCTTCCTTGATTAACCCTCTTCTCTCAGTTCAGGTGGATAGTGTGTTGGTATGTTCGTAGCTGAGGCATATGACTGAAAGTTTGTAGCAGTTGTGCAAAGGTAGGGGTTGTTGTTTTACAACGTAAAACCCCCCACCCCCCCCAACACACACACACACACACACACACACACACACACACACACACACACACACACACACACACACACACACACACACACACACACACACACACACACACACACACACACACACACACAGCACTCTGCCTGTTCTCAGAGGCCTGAGCAGCACAACTGGATTCAAATTGAGATTAAATTACACACAGATGGGTTTTATTTATAGCGACTTATGAATGTGATTGGCTTCACTGCGTTGTCTCTAGAGGAGTCATTCTAAAAGGTGGCCAAATGTAAATGTACACCATTTTTTTCTTCTTTTTTTTTTTTATAAATCATGAGAAATATGTTTATTTTCTCTCAGAGTTTTACATTTTGCACTGCTTTCTTTTGATCTATCAAAGAAAATCCCACCATTATGCATTGAGGTCTTCCGATCATAACATAACAAAATCTGTAACTCAAGGCACTTCATATAAATATATTTGAGAGTGAATAATGACGGTTGATGCAGACAGGAATTCTGCAGATCTTCAGCCCTGTTAACAGACGTAGAGGCCCGACGTAAAGGCATCTTCACAGACACTAGTCGACCTTCTTCACTTAACAAGCCTAACTGTCAGAGCACAGCTGTGCATCCTTGCTGCCGACTATAATGAACACTGAAGGATTTATATAGGATGTCTTTATGAAGGCGTCGAGCTTAGCTACAAGCTGGCTGTGGTTAAGGGGAGGAGGAAAAGGAGGGAGGGCAGCACTTACACACAATGATCTCATATTTCAACCCTCCAGTCTAAGAGTGTCTTGAAAGAATCAATACAGTCATGAATAAACGATGAAATATCAGCAATACAAAGCAGCTGATAGAGCGGGCATCAGTAAGCAGAGATTTAGCTTTCACTTGCCTGCGTCACTATAATAATTAATAAACAATTACAAATGAATCTCAGTCAGATACTTTGATAAGTATGCAGATGTTTCTGTGGCAACAATGGCATTTGTTCACAGTGCTTCAGACAAAAACAAATAGAGAGAAGAAAGGTTAGGAGTCTATCCAATGCATCGAGGACCAATGGTCTTTGCACATGGGCCGCACGCTCTATCGTAACATCACACGCTTCTCACATATCCAGAAATAATTTAAAATCAACTTTAAACCAAGATCAGTGCTCTTACAAAATGCAGTGGTGTTCTTTATTTTTTTCAGAAGGCATAAAACAGATTAAACCCCATCAGAAGAATTACTATCACACTGATCCATGGAGGTACAGGCTTTACTTGATCTGGGGAGTAGTGGATCCATCCATCCATCCATCCATCCATCCATCCATCCATCCATCCATCCATCCATCCATCCATCCATCCATCCATCCATCCATCCATCCATCCATCCATCCATCCATCCATCCATCCATCCATCCATCCGTGCATTAAAATCGAGAATACTTAAAGGAGCTATAAGTAACACTGACACCTTGTGGCTCAAATCGGTACAACAGCTTGCCAATCAAATCCTGGGAACTCTCATATGATTGGCTGAGGAACTGTCACTACCCGATCCGTACCGGTAGCACGATCCATTCCATTAGCTCATTTGCGCGAACAGAATAATTTCCGGTAGGCAATATTTCGTTTTTCTTACTTTTTTATTCTTTTGCCTTTTTTCGGGCTAGGGGTTTCTTTTTGTATATCTTTGTATTTGCGTAAATATGGCATATTCTAAAAATGAAACAACAGAAATACATACAAATACATAGTTTTTTGTTTTTTTAATAGCAAAAAGGTTTCCCAGTTGTGGTTAGGGAAATAAAAAATATATACACCATTTCTTAAAGTACATAAAAAACAGCTATAAACACATATAGGAGTATAGAGAGTACACACCAGCCAGGCCAGGGATAACTTTGTTGATAAAATAATACCAACATCTCACAGAGCACTGTTCAGTCCATTATTCAAACTGGACAAGGGCAGGAGAAAACTGCAAACCTGCGAAGACATAGCCGTCAAACTGAACCGACAGGTCAGGCAACAAGAGCACCAATCAGACAAGAAGGCAGGAAGTAACTCTCGAGGAGCTGCAAAGATTCCCAGCTCAGGTGGGTAAAGGTTTTCTGGTCAGAAACTGGTCAAATCTGAATCTGGTCAGAACCTTTTACTCACATGGCCAGTAAAATGCAAAGGACATTCACACTGCACAAGACATTAAATCATAGTAGAGGTAGTAAGCTGTGAGAAAGCCTTTTTACATCAGGGACAGAGAAGATGTGATGAGAAGATGGTTGAAGCTAAATACAGAATATTCCTGTTAGAAAACTTGGTGGAAGCAGCAAAACCCTTGAGACCTTAGTTACTTTCCATCTGACATGACCAGCTTAAGGTATTCTGCAAAGAAGAATTGGGAAATAATTCAGTTCCTAGATACAGGATTTATAGATTGTAGAGACATCTCTGAAAGAGTTGCAGATATAATTTCAGTGAAACTTGGTTCTACAAACTAATGACCTGAGGGGGCTGAATGCAAACGTACACCACATTTTTCACATATTCATTTGTGATAAAAAAACAACAACAATAAAATAAATACATGCTGTATCATTTACATTCTACTTCACAATTATCCACTATTTTGTTTTAGTTTGGCACAGAAACTCCAAAAAAAACAAAAAAACAACAACGTTGAATTTTGTGATTGTAATGTAACAAAAGGCTCCAGGGGCGTCAATAGTTTACCAAGGCCCCAGGCAACATCAGCAGCCGCATGGCCAATGAAGTCTGAGCTGCAGCTGCAGACCACAGCACATTAGGTGTTGGATCTATTTGGGATTCCCCCTGGTTGGTTGATGTGTCCCAGACCAAAATTCTCCATCCCGATCGGCCCCATGTAGCGTCACTCTCAGAGACTGATGATACGATGAAGAGCTTTCTCTGGACTTCCTACATTACCTTTGTTGTTATTACTGTACAGTCTAGACATGGCCACATCAACGTCTCTGAGAGGGCCACAGCCAAATGATGGTTTAAGTAGAATGTGTGAAACCATCAGTCTGAGCTTTCCAAGGAACCCTGCTGATGTTTCTGACTGCTACTTATAAGTGAGGCATATTTCCTGAAGCCCCCATGCGGTTTCAGTCAGCTGCAGCCGCGCCTGTCTGTGATGTCCGGCTCATCACTGCAAATGATCAGCAGCCCGTCTGGGACGTTGCACACATAAAATGATAGGGGCGCTGCAATGAGGGTGTTTAACTGTAGAGAAATGAAAAAATGGCTCCTTTTACTTTCCAAAGACACGTGGAGAGACAGAGGGATTAAATATGCTAAGCAAATGAATTCATTATTAAATAAATCGACTTCTTCTGCTCAGCCGAGAAAGGGCGGGGTGAGTTTAAGTGATTTTGGCACTGTACAAGTTGGTATTTAGAAGCAGAAAAGTCCTGCATATAATCTTATTTGTGAAGTTCCATGTCAGTATAGATAGAGCACAGCAGTAATGCAGCGTGACGCCAAATTTGAATGATTTTCTTTTTAAATCAAATGGCTCTTCTGATGAGGAGAAAGAATGAAATGTCAAACCATAAATTATTTTGGAACATTTAACCCCAGCATCAACGTGGAAGACGTCTCCATGAGCATAGACGTCATAATAACTTAATGACTCGTTTTAACCATCATTATTCCCCTGAGAAATGGTTTGTACATCATATGAGGTCTGAGACAACTGTGTGGACAAATTGAGAATTCATTGTGGATCTCCAATTCATTGATTTAAAAAAAAAATCTACCTATAGACTCAAACACAAACATACACTACCACTGAGTCTTGCATCCATGGTCCCAATTTTTAAGGGTAGTATACAAGTTTGAGGCTGAGGTGAGGCTTTGTGAAGGTATTTCTAGAATCTCGGTGTTAGTCTCCTGCTTGATCCTGTTATGAATCTCAGGAGTCGGACCCGGTAATTCACACAACACCAAGAGTACGTTAAAATTAATTTAGTAAAAGTAACGTTGTAGCTGAAAAGGCAAGCCTCAGGGAACAGGACTGGTTACTCTGCAAAGGAGAGAGACAGGTTAGTGGCTGTGAGCTTGCAGAGGGAAATTAGAGCTGCACAAGAAAAGCCACTAACCTTAATTGGATCCGTAAAGGGCGTTGAATCCAAAACAGAGTCCTTTCTCCTGAAGGGGGCAGGCGATAGCGGAAAACGCAGAGGCAGTCCAGAGTCGTGCACGGAGAATCGAGAGAGGGCAGAGGCACAACAGGGGAAATTCAACAGGTCCAGTCCGAGTCCGTTTCCAAGGTCCAAAATCCAATTTCCAACAGGCAGAGGTACAGAGAGGACTGAGCAGAGAGGCAGGGTCGAAAGGCAGGCAGAGGTCGTTGTCCAGAAACTGAAAACCGACGAAGAGACCGACAAGGGCAAGGCAACAGGCAGGAATCCCGAGAACACCCAATGGTCGAACACAGGTAGGCAGGCTAGGAAATGCTGGAAGGTCTACTAACACAAGGCTTTCGAGAATTGGGCACCAGTTTGCTGAGGATGGCCAGCTTAAATAATGGCAATCACAGGTGCCAGTAATCAGGGCAAACAACAGGTGCTAGCAATCAGGGAACAGAGCAGTCACTGTATGGAAGGCTGAGATGCCCAACAGGAAAAATAATCAGAGCAAAAGCTGTGATCATTACAGATCCATTCCAAATCCCGTTCACCGTGGGTTCATTGTCTTGTTGGAGAAGCCAGTTTGGTGCAAATTACACCACTCTGACTCAACCTTTCATCTGCAAATGAAATAAAACTGGTAAGGGCGCTCAAAAGACTGACATGGAAAGAAGAACCTGCTTCATTATTGACCCACTCAAACCAAACTTAAACTTACAGCTGCCCACATGAACAAGTCAATTGGCTCCTGGAAAAAGATGTGATGCAAAGACTGAGCTATTTGCCCACATTTACGAGAGGTATGTGCAGAATTGCTATGGGGTGTCATGATTTGTTTTTGGATGAACCGGACAGAGCACGCACACACAGAGCTAAAATAGAGAGTTTATTGTAAGAAAGATGAATAATGGCAGGTGGAACCAGACATGCAGGACTGAACTGGAGCAGAGGTGTAGATGTGTGCAGGAGCTGGCAAGCAGGACCAGAAACACGGCAGAGAGTGTACTTGGAGACCAGAGTACAGTAGCAGGATCCACAGCACGGCAGAGAGGGAACCAGAGCACAGCAGTAGGATGTATAGCTTGGCAGGAAGAATACTTGCTGGTCAGAGTTACAACTGGATTTATAGCTTGGCTGGATGAATACTTGCTGGTCAGAGTCACAACAGGATTTATATAGCTTGGCTGGATGAATACTTGCTGGTCAGAGTCACAACAGGATTTATAGCTTGGCTGGATGAATACTTGCTGGTCAGAGTCACAACAGGATTTATACCTTGGCTGGATTAATACTTGCTGATCAGAATCACAACAGGATTTATAGCTTGGCTGGATGAATACTTGCTGGTCAGAGTCACCACAGGATAAATAGCTTGGCTGGGAGAATTCTTGCAAGCCAGAACCACAGCAGGATTAGCAGAACAGCAGGGTGAGTACTTGTAGGCCAGAACCACAGTAGATTTGCAGCCAGGCAGGGTGAATACCTGTAGGCCAAAACCACAGCAGGATTAGCAGCCAGGCAGGGTGAATACTTGTAGGCCAGAACCACAACAGGATTAGCAGCAAGGCAGGGTGAATACTTGCAGGTTAGAGTCACAACACGATTAGTAGCTCTTCCTGAGGCTCAGAGGGGAGACAGGTTAGATCCAGCAGCAGGCAGAGACTAACGTGGTAAAACTGAGGCAGGAAACAAACAGCTACCAGGAGCAAACCAGGCAGACAGGCGAGGAGTGAGTATGGTCTGATGACGAACCGGCAGAGAAGTGAAAGCAGAGGAAGGCTTAAGTAGGGAAGCTGGCAGGTGAAGTGACTGATTAATGACCAACAGGTGTGACTGACTGCAGAGGGAGTGAAGGGGAAAACTGAGTGAGGGGGAGGAGGAGCTGAAAACTAACAGAAAATAAAGTCAAATCATAACTAAAACCCTAACAAGGAGGAAGAACTGAAAACTAATAGTAAACAAAAGCCAAGTCAAAACTAAACCCTGACATGGGGAAGCTGTTAAACCCAAGAACACTCCAGCTGCCAAGCATGCTGGAGGCGGCATCGTGCTGTGGGACTGTTTTTGGTAACTGGATGGAACCTCACCTCAAATAATCGGCTAAAACCAGGACACCGTTGAGTTTTCTGACTGGAGAATGAGCCAACACACAACTCGAGACTGGTTTTGGAATCACTGACGAACGCTAACGTTGGACTTATGGAATGATCTGGATCTCAACTCTATTGAATATGTTTGGGCTATGCTTACTTCGTATGAGTGAGTGGCACTAATCAGCTTCATACCGGTCTAAATACAGCCAAGGTGGTGTAAGTGTACCACAAATGTCGGATGATACCTTTGCCTCTCAAACTAAGAATACTAATAGGAGGAGTTTGATACCATTTAGTGGTGGGAGTATGATCAAACATGGCTCCTGTGAGTGGACACACACTATGCAGACCGCATAGAATTTCGCTCATAAACAAAGTCCGCAGCGTATACTAATATTGACACGCTATAAACCAGCATACAAAAGGAAAAAAAATTCTAAGAAAACTGAACGGCTTAAAAAAATTACACAAAGAGAATATAGACCAGTTCATTGTTATTGTTTTGATGCGGGTTTTTCGCGCATGCGCGCCGGACTGGTTGGCAAAAAGCGAACACAATGGCGGACGCAAACAGAGAAACTGACGAGTTCTCCGCGTATTTTTCTTCTTTAGATAACGTACCACAAGATCGTTTTAAGACTAAGTTGATGGTTGATGGTATCAGATTGCCAGATCCCTACAGCAAAAGCCTGAAGGGACGGAGCGAGTCTGTGAAATGCTGCCAAGTGTTACGTACCGCGACATATACAGCTACCTTATAAACACGCAGGCCAGTACAGACGAGAGAGCACGAAAGCCATGAAACCACTGGACGGCTACAATTATCTTATATCGGGACATAGACACCAGCAACCCCCGCGATCCCATGAGGGATTAAGCGGGTCAGAAAATGGATGGATGGATGTTGTTCACACGTTTGTGCAATCACAAAGCGGCGTCATACAGACCGCGTCTCAGCAGAGAGGAAGACCCGCCCGTTAGGTTAAAAAAAAACATTGTTTACTACGGACTATTTTGGTGTTTTTGTCTTGTTAAAATGGGTGGGGGTGTCGGCGACATTGCAGCGTAAACACAGAAGTACTAGCGCCCGTGAACGGGCGGAGGGGAGGGGAGGTGGCGATCGCTACACGGGCCGGAATAGTCAGCGGCTGCTGCTACCGCTTCTCCGGCCCGTGTAGCGATCACCATCTCCCCTCCGCCGCTATTTAAGTAGAACAATGACTAGAGCAGAATGAAGTTGTATTTACCGGAGATTAAGTGTAGACTGCAAATTCTGTCGCAGTATGATGGATCCCCCAGTCCATTGGGAGTTTCTGCCTGCGCTCATTTCATTGAAAATGAAATGAGCGCATTTCTTTATTCGTCCTTCCTCCTTCAGTAAACGACAGAAACGTACATCCGACGATTTGGAATGCCTCTGTGTGCAACCGGGAGCACAACAAGTGGTAGGCATTGTTTAGATTCCAAAAATAAACTAACTAAAAATACGCTCTAAATCACCCGTTTTGTCACAGTAGTAGACGCGTGAACTGGTCTATAATGATATCTACACAGTTCCTGGACTGCTAGAGACTCCAAGTACAGAATGCATTTAAGGGCTAAAAAAGTGTGTTTTGCATATGTCTTCTTCAATTCTGAATTCTCAGGTTGTGCAATAAAAAAATGCAGAGACTTACTCATGCCCTCTACAACTGATATGTTAGAATACACGTGACCCAATTTATAAAAGTTGTTTCAAATTTTATGTTTGAACGTATTTAGTGACACAAGGCAATTAAGGGATATCAAATATAAATGTTAGTATTAATTAGTAATACAGTATGTATAATTTCTAAACAGTCATTTACATTCATTGCATGTATTTTCAATAATGAATATTGAATTACATAATAGTATTCCTTAATGCTGCATTTGGTTTTATTGCAAAATAGGGGTAAGAAGCTCCTAGAAAGGTACAGTAAAAGGATTTTTCAGTATTTAGCTGTAATTGAAACTCAGTGATGAAAAAGCATCAAAATCAAACATTGAAGTTTAATTTCTAACAATGATCTCTTATGATGGAAAAGTGACAGCAGCTCCTGGGACTATGTAGTTAGGGGGACTTCCTACCCATCAGCTGCATTTTATGATGATAAAAATGTAATGGTGGTTCACAAACACATTTTCTGACTTCCTTTTAAAGTCTTCTTTGAGCGAAAGGAACATCAGTAGTATAGTCAGCATACAGAGATTGAAAATGTGTTTTATTTCTTAACTGCCTAGTGTCATAATTAGTATATCTAAATTTACACTAATTATAGGTGCACGGTTCAAATCACAATCCTCTAATTAACATGTGATTGATGGCTAAAACACAAATAATATATAAATTCAAATTGGGTAAACATCCAGGCATTAGGTTAAAAACATTTGGGTTTGTTTCCAATGAGAATAAGCTCTACCTCTGTTGATTAGAAGAATGATCAAACACGCAAGTAGAAACCTTGCTGATGGCTACAAAAAGTGGTCAGTTTTCCAGTAATTTGCTAAGGGACATTCAATCAAATATTAGTGGGGGTGTGTGCTTTGGCAAGTGAATTCAAACATTTGAACTCATATTTTGTATTTAACAAGCAGTGGAGTTCTGTGTTGTATTATTAGTCCACTCTGGAAAACAGCTAAATATTTTAGTTATTTTTTTAAAAGCTTCAAATTAATATTAAATTATTTCTAAATGATTAAAAGACATAAACGTCCAAGACCAGAAAACATCAATAAAGACATGGAAATCATTTTTGGGCTGTTTGTTTCGTAAAAATCTAAATAAAAAGAATCATGTCTTTTCAAGACTCAAGACTCAAGAACCTTTATTGTCTCTATGCAGCCATGGGGACATTTTGGTGAGACGTCGGCTCTGAAGGCACACATTAACACGCAGACACAAATCAAAAACACCAATAGAAAAACAAAGCGTGAGCGTTCCTAGAGAAGACCCTCAGAAATGCAACAAATATGTTGTCCATGACAGAATTTAACGAGTACAAGCTGTCAGAACGAGCTGTAAGGTCAGCAGCCAAGCTGAGAGACAGCACACCAGGACCAATTGTGTTCAATGCAAGGAAGCTGCCAGAAGCGTCACCCTCTCCTCCTCTCTTCACTTGCTGTAATGCTTTGGTCTCCGCAGCTTCCTCCGCCAGTCCCAGTCTGGAGATGAGGCTCCTAAAAATAGAAACTAAGTTGGCTTTGGACAGAACATCACGAGCTGTTGCCTAATTCCCCCACTTCTTCTCCATCCTATACCAACCTCCTTCCTGGTCAGCTTCCCATGCACAAGCCTTGAGGTTCTGTGAAGGCGATCAAAATTCAAGTGAGACGTTCAGGTTTGATGCAAAACGTGGAGGTATTACTGGGAGGAAGGGAGAGTGCCTCGAGGCGCTGCTAAACACAGATTATTCACCACTCAGGTGCGCTGGTGAAGGCTGAAATGATTGCTTCTTTCAGGCGTTCTGCCAAGCGCTGTAGCTGACTGCAAAGATGCAACAAGCAGCAATCAGAGCTCTTACCGAAGCAAAACAGCTCAGGCCTTTTGGAAAAAAAAATCACAACCACCACGTCTTTGACAGACTTGGTAAAGTTAAATGAGCCGTGAAATAATAAGGAGCGAATCAATAGACGGTTTAACGTGTGCTCATGTGGTTCTGCGGCGCCTCCGAGACCCATAAATCAGGAGTTATCCGGTGGTTATATGACTGTACTTGCGCAGTATACCTTCAGCTATCAACACGTTTGTCTTTTGCTCTATTTGCGTTCTCTGGGAAATATAGCGGCCAGGATTCTCTCCTGTGTTGTTTGTTCCTCTTCCCAGCAGGCAGATGGAGATAACAGGTGTCAGGCTCCACATCACAGTAAAGGATGGCGAGGGTGCAGGCGAGAGTGCAGCCGTTTTCTTTGATGGAGAAGGAGACAGCAGAGTGTAATCACAGAAGATTGAGCATCCTGAATAAATGTGTGTGTGTGTGTGTGTGTGTGTGTGTGTGTGTGTGTGTGTGTGTGTGTGTGTGTGTGTTGTGTGCATGTGAGGAAGAGGAGGGAGACAGTCATGGACAGATATAGAAACCAGGCTAGGCTCCAAACACAGCATGTTAGACAGAAACTGGTAAACTGAACTAAACTCAGTTGGTTGCGTAAGCCTGCTGAGCCGTATCGCTGAGGCCTGTCGGGAGAGTTTGACCCCCATGTGCAGAAATAGTTGTTATAATGTCCCAAGATTCAAGAATCAGGACTAACAGAGGCTTTGGATTAGAAATTACACCTTGTAATGCAGAGGTTATTGATTCGACTCCAGCTTTCTCCTGTCACACGTCAGTTTCTCTTTTCAATATGGTTGGGGCTTGGCGTTTAAAATTAACTTGGGGACAAGGACCTTCATTTTCAGAGACACTGGAGGGAAAAAGAGGAACCCGACTGCAAAGTTTGGGTGGTGGCAGCATCTTGTTGTGTGGGTGTTTTGCTTTGGGAAGGACTGTTGCACTTCAAAATGTAGATGGTGTCATATCAGGTGTAAATATTGAAGCAACATCTCAAGACATCAGCCAAGAGTTTAATGTTTAGACAACGACCTTAAACGTACCACCTGATTAGTTACAAAGTGGCTTTATGATAAACAAAATTAACGCTTTTGAGTAGCGATCACAAATTCTGATTTCAGTCCGTCACATCATTTTTGTGCAGAGCTGAAAAGCAAAAGTGTAAGCAAGGCAACCTACAACCCTAAAACGGGCTGAAATTCCTGCAAACTGTAGTGGGAAGCTTGTAGAAGGATGCCCAAAGCATGGCAAGTGGTTTAAACAGTAGCTCTACCAAATGATGGGGATAAGTTTTCTGAAATTGAAGAAAGTAGCAAAAATTATATAAAAAGATTTTCTCCCTCATTATTCAGGCATTTAGCCAATAATGTTTTTATCCGGCCTAAATGTCTGCATCAGAGAAATCCACAATAACTAGTTGCACCCAAATTTACTTTCCCTTCAAAAACCATTGAAGCTGTGTGTTGCATAATCATGCCACCTTGGAAAAGAATGGTCCAAATAAACCAAACAAATTTCAATAGGCGTCTGTGTCTCTGCAAACCTCATCTTGATGTTTGTGGAGGGAAACAGAAGGACGAAAGACACAGGAACAAACACATCTAACAATTAGTCATTTTGCTTTAACTGAGATAACTAATTCTTAATAAATTAGTTTAACCACCCCCATAAAAAAACAACAAAATAAACAAAAACAACACAACAACAACAATATTACGCAGGTAATGATTTAATTCTTTCAAACATAATTTCACCAAACAGCAGTTTTAAACAGGTCCATTTGTCAGGTAACAGATCTGCATACTTTGTTGAGTTTATTTAATCAGTAGAAGCAAACAGAGCTTTCACTACCATTTTAAGCAAGTCTTATTATAGTGCAAATCCACCCACTGAGAATCTGAACTATATAAGTGATTATAATTAGTTATTATTAGTTATATAAGAAGTTTACCTAAATGAAAATCTAATCTGACTCAGGTTTTATTCTTGAACTTTTATCTCTGTTCTTCATCGTGCTCGTCGCCGTCGCTCTTGAGACAGATTTGACCCAACTTCCTCTGAGAATGGCTCTTCCCCTTCATTTCCTTTTGGCCGACTCATTCTCTGTGTCCTCCTCTGGTCTCTTGTCCCTCGTGTGATTTATCTAGTCTAACACAATTTTGTCAGCTCTTCTTATCATTTTTTTTTCTTTGTTTCCCTTGCGTCACTTGGGTCCTTTTCCTCGTCTGTGCCTCAGTTATTTCTCATTTCTTATTGCCCTAAAATTTTCTTTTTTTTTTAATTCTTACTACAGTAATCTTGTTCAGCTCATTCTCATTTTCATTTTTATATGTCCTTTTATCCAACTCCCCGCTGATTTCCATTTACTGATTTCCACTTCCTTTCCTCTCATGCCTTGTCTCTTTCCTTCCACCTTTTCTTTTTACTAACAGGGGGGTTGTTCGTGTGGACGTGAACCTGCAGGACGTGGACATTGACCAGTGCTCCAACAGTGGCTGGTTTGCTGGAACTCATCGCTGTAATCTCACCAGTATGGAGGTCAGTCTTTGCCTGTAGTCGCACTCAGCAAAAATAAAGAACTCCAGGGATTCGTGATGTCGTGTGCCAGTTTTAATCATTTTAGTCTTTGATATTGTGCTTTGCAAAAGTATTTATGCCCCTTAAAACTACATTTTGCTATAAAACGTCAGGTGTGCCTTTCAGCCAGTGTTTCTGGGTATATCACTACCATCTTTGCACATCTAATGACGGAAATGTTTGCCCATTCTCTTTTGCAATACAGGTAAAGCTCAGTCAGACAGGATGGAGCGAATCTGTGAGCATCCATTTTGAAATATTGCAACAGATTCTCAATTGGACTTAGTTCTGGGTTCTGACTAGGCTATTGCCATAATAAACCATTCCATTGTAGCTCTGGTTGTGTATTTAGGGCTGTTGTTCTGTTGGAAGAGAGACTTCCACACACATGTGTACAAATGTGTACATTGTGTGGCATCCGAAGTACCGAAGTAAGGACGGTTGAACAAAATTCACAGCACTGTTTTCTCATTTGTCCTCAAGGAAGAACACTATGAGCCAGATCAACTGGCTTCTTCAAATTGGATCTTCCTTGATTTTGCTTATGTCTAGGCAACATTATGAGACCTGAGCCGGCAGAGAACCCCAAATTCTAGCGTGTCATGGCGCTCCGCTTTAAAGGGTTTGTTCACAAACAGAAACAGAAACCTGGTGCAGGCAGAAAAGCTTTGCAGGAGCAAGCTGGAGAGAGCTGGCTCGCTGCAATCAATCAATCAATCAATCAATCAATCAATCAATCAATCAATCAATCAATCAATCAAATTTTATTTGTCAATTACAATTTGCATTGCAATCGAAAAGTCAGTTCCAGTACAACCGTCCATCACATACACTTAACAAACAAACATTTTGGGGGGAACGATTGACTGAGGCCTTGCGTTGCCAAGGAACGCAGCCAGCCAGCCGCTGCTAAAAAGCGCAGCCATCAAGGCCGCATTCCTCCAAACTGCCCGGACCCCGCCTAAACGGAGTTTACAGGCGCTGCCTTGGAACTCTCGAAGGAAGAGCAACAACATGAGGGGGGGAGAAAAAAAGAGACAGATGTTTGCCCATTTATGCTCTCACCTATAAAGAGACAAACAACCGACACAAAAAAACCCTCGTAGCACGAAAAGCACAAATAAACACAAGACAACATGTATGCAGAAGGTAAACATTTGAGACCTGTCGCGTGTACGTAAGATTCATCAGTTTTTATGAGTATCAGTTATGCGTGTGTGTATGGGCGAAAGAGTTTTTCTCCGTGAACACTCTCCAGAGGCCATTGTCCTAGATGTTATCAGCCGGCCCACAGTTCAGAGAAGCATCCTCAGGTGTCAGCGGGGGAGGGGGGTAGCCGGGGGGGCTTTTCTGAGCACTCCGCCATAACAATCCAGGAGTAGATAGGGAGGGAATCCAAATATGTTATTTGTTATGAGACAAGCTGCACTGCCTTTCCTGTCAGCTTTTAAGTCTTTTGCTGGCTCCACATAAATCCAATTTTCCAAATTATTGGGCTTTTTCGCGCTTCACTCCCAGATTTTATCCCATCTCCCCTTGAGTTCAACCACCAAAGTCAGTCTGCATTCCAACACAGGCAGCTTTCCGGCTTCGCTCCATTCACCTGCCAGGTTTGTCCGTTCACAGCCAGAGTGAGCGCGTCATGCAGCCGGCAGCCTGATCAAGGCCAAATGGCTCCGACATCCGCTGTATTTGCCGATACTTCAAAAATCCACAAAAACCAATAAGTAGAGATCCCAGTATCCTTAATCCAATGTGAAAATTTCAAACGTCCAGGAATGACAAGGTCGAAAGACACACCGTTTTCCTCCAGGAATTTAGGGTGTATCTCACAAAATAAGTCAAATCAGGACCGGACGGGTCCCCCTTCCGTTACCTACCCGTTGAAAAAAATGTATCAATAGTATTGAGAGACCAGCTTACCAGATCCATGTTTTTCAGAGTTCGGTTGATATGAAGAAAGTGCTCAGAAAGACAAGACATAGCAAAGCAAAGCAGGATAGGGGGGGGGGGGGTAAAAGCTGCAGAGAGAGAAAAGACACGACTGACCTCGGAGAGAGACAGAGAGAGAGGTGATTGACAGGCTGACTGAAGCTTGGTCCTAGTCTGGGAGGCGGGCCTGGGTCATGGATGGGTGGTCAGAAACAGAGCAGGTAAATCCAAGGGCTTGGCAAGGCTCGTGATTGTGGGACAATCCAGGCCGTGGTCCAGAAAACAGAAAGCAGTATAGATGTCAGACAAGGCAGGGGAATCCGTGAGATGTGGCCGTGGTTAGAACAAGGCAGGCAGACATGAGGGAGGAGCTGAACATGCTTTTTATAATCTGGCACCGTCTTGCTGTCTGTGGAGATCAGGAAGACGGGCGTGGAGTGAACTTGACTGCAGAGCAGCAGAGAAGCAGGCTAACAGGAGCGGTCCATAAGGCTTCATCAGCACAGAGGTAGAGAGGAACGGCAGGATGAAGACAGCAGACAGATGATGTCCTCACCATGATGCTGAAAATCAGAGAGGTCCTAAATATCAAGCAAAAGGTTAAAAAAGACATTTGACCGTAGCTTTGTTTCTGCCATCATTCTGCTCACATAAAGAGTGAAAGCCATGAAAGGCTGGGTAGGATAGAAGCTTTAAGGAGTCTTAAACTGTTCTCCTGAAATGTGATTTCAGTATTTTTCTTATACCTGGTTTATTGGCATTTGTGTAGCCCTGTTTCCTCTCTAATTCAGCCACTTTTTCACTTAAAAAACAAACAAACTATGAATCCCAATGGGTGCGCTTGCCCTATAAACACCATCCTGAATTCATTATCTTTGGCATCCACACAGCAGTTAGGAGTATGTACAGTGCCTTCCAGAAAAATTTCTACTCCTTGAAACTTTTTCCATTGGAAACAAATGTTTTGATTGGCATTTTATGTGACACACCAAAGCAAAGGGACGCACCGTTGTGAAGTGGGAGGAAGATGATTTTGTACAAATGAAAAGGGTCTTAACCTGAAAAAAAAGAGTGAAACCCATAATAATTCTACGTTGCATAAAACCAACACTGCTCATGACCCTGAACGCACCATCCCTGCAGTGGAATATGGCGGTGGCAGCATGATGCTGTGGGTATGCTTTTGGTTGGCAGGGACAGGGATGAAGAATGCAGCCAAATACAGACAAAATATTCTTCTTGGCTGCAATGGAAGGTTTTAGATGTAAGTATTTTCTTAGAACGGCCTAGTTAAAGGCCGGACCTAAATCTAATTTGTAATCTATGATGGTTACAGATGCTCTCCAATCAGTCTGACAGCGCTTCAGCTATTTCTTTAGAGAAGAATGAACCAAAATTCAAAATCCAGCGAGGCTGAGCACATGTGCATGACATACATTTTAGATTTATATCATAGAAAAACCTGTCAAATCCATTAAAGTTTGTCACTGAGGTGAAAACCTCTGCAAGGCGCTGTACATGTAGATGGCTTCGCCTGCAAGGTTACGGTAAAGTAAATCAGAGCCGTTATCAATCTAATCGCTGTGCTGGAACCGGCGGCAGACATACATCATGTTCTGTCACACTGAGTAATGACAGAAAGACAAAACAGATTGATGTGCATGTTTTGTGTGCCGGAGAAGCGGCTCTGTGCTGTTTATATACGCGAGTGTGCTGCTCTTTGCCTTTGCTACAGCGCTCTTGTCCACACCGTCGGGCTAGTTTAGGAGGAGGTTTTGCAGGGAGTCAGTCAAACTCCAACAGGGGAAAGGGGCTGTGTGGGCATGTCGCTGGCACTATGATGTATAATACATGTAGTGTAATGGATTGCAGGGTGATGAGCTGAATAATTAACAGGTTCTTGGCATGTGCAGCCCGGCAGCATGTTTTTATGCCGTCAGAAGGTGGATAAGAAGAGGGGTTGCTCTATGTTTGACCCCCTGCATTGTTCCAGTTTTGAAAATCAATCTTCGGTGGCTGCTGTCTGCTCCAATATAACTGCTGCTGCTTCTCCTGTGCAGATGGTGCTTCTGTTTGTATGGTGTCTTCTGTTTCCATCACAGTGATGGCCAGAGAAAGCCTTTACTGGGCTGCACATTTGCGAGCACAGCTTTATTCATGCACTGCGCAGCCAAAGGTTGTGTTTTCTTGTCGGCATGTATCGGTGGAGCTCAACGAATTAGAGCATCACCAAAGGTTGAAGTTATTTTTGTAATTCAGTACAAAAAAATGACACTAACATTTACAGTAGATAGAGTTTGCACAGAGTGATGTATTTTAAGTGTTTATTTCTGTTAATTTTGATGGTTATGTCTTATGAAAACCTAAAATTTAGCCTCACAGAAAACGTATATCTTACGTTAGACTAATAAAAGATAATAATAAAGACATTTGCTAAGGCCTAAACAATCATGGGGATGACTGATACCAC
Source organism: Fundulus diaphanus (assembly GCA_037039145.1). Lineage (NCBI taxonomy): Eukaryota > Metazoa > Chordata > Actinopteri > Cyprinodontiformes > Fundulidae > Fundulus > Fundulus diaphanus. The sequence continues at coordinate 29,913,100 of CM073126.1, forward strand.
CCACAAGCAGGGTAAGGCATAAAAGGTCATTGCTAAAGAGAGTGCTGTTTCCAAGCATGAACAAAATGCACAAGCAAGGCAAGTTTATTTATATAGAACTTTTCAGTAACAAGATTATACAAAGTGCTGTACATGAACTGAAAAACATTACAGAGAGAAATATTACATAGGAAAAGAAAAGCATAACATTAACAAAGAAATAAGCTAAGTAAATCCTTGACTAGACTTCTTTAGTCAACACAACACACCCTTGAGTAGATTGTAAAGCAGCTCATTCGGGAGTTTTGCTGAGATTCCAAATATGTGGCTGGAGTCAGAGGTCCAGATAGCCGCCACATACAGATGTAGTCAGGACATGGCCTACATTTCAGAACATGTCATACCTAGGTTTGGGACTCAAATGACAAGCCAAGTTGCCAGATTTTGGATGAAGTGTGAGGCACAAAATGTAAGTTGATTGAGGTCCAGCGTGAAGTTTCCACAACCAATGAATATTTGGGAAGCCATGTCATCCACTGCTGTGTTTTGTCAGGTCCAGAGCCAGGGTTCTAGCCAGACTTCATGCACTTAATGCTTCACTCTATGGACAAGCTTTATGGAGATGAGGATTAGATCTTCCATGAAAGACCCTGTTATCACCATGCTTGTCTTCCCAGCAAGCTCACCTGATCTAAACTCCACCACAATACAAAGAGTTTTATTAAGAGATGATAGACACCAGAGCTAACAACGCTGACGAGCTGAAGGCTGCAATTGAAGCAACCTGCTATTCATGCAAAAGAAACCCTGACTTTTCTGTAGGCCAACATTTAGGTATTTACAAATCCTTTATACTGAAGCTATACAATACTCAAAATAGCAAAATATTTTTTTTTGAGAAACAGAATTTTAGATAATCAATGTCTGTAATCCAATGTCATCAAAATTACCCAATATAAATGCAGGAAATATATCACTCCGTGTATAACGAACTTAAGTAAATTAACTTTTAGATAACATTCTAGTTCACTGAGATGCACCTCTGTTTGTGCACAGATTATGTATAGGTTTGTTGTTTTTCTAAAAAAAAGTGCTACTCTTCATGTGAATTAAAACCCTTTAAACGACTCAGATTTAAAGAATCTAATATGTATTACTATTCTCCGATTATCACTTCAAAAACTATGATCAAGTGGAATGTAATGAAAGCCGAATTAAGTTGTTTGACCGTATTAAGCGTTTTTCTAGCAGGGAAAAAAACCTGCAAATTACAACCAGATTTATTTTCACTTGGTAAGCAATAAATGCAACAACTGTTTCAGATTTTTTTGCCAATTAGTCAACAGCAGCTGTTCACTGTGTGTAAACGGTCACACTTGCAGTCAGACGGTGACACTTTTAAAGCGAGAGCAGAAACGAGTATTTGTTTTACAGATCAAACAGCAGCCTCTGGAGCTAACAAATGCAGAGTGTTCTGGAAAAAAAGGCAAAAAGGGAAGAGGGTAAACCTGTGAGCATGAATTGGGATTTGAAATTTAGGATGTTGTTATGGCTGCTTGTACACTGACTTTAATATTAAGTTCCTTCCAAAGTGGAATAACAGAACAGAACTAGCAGGAAATCAATCCTCTATGTTTCCCAAAGGTGTATAGACCCATGGAAAACTATCCCCTTCAAAACAAAGGCCACACATTCCCTTCAAAATTAAAGTCTTAGTCTTATAAATGTTTGTCTTCAAAATAAAAATCTCAATATTTTATAGGGGCAAAACTAGGTTCCACATCACAAATGGACCTATAGTAGACTAGGCACAAAAATTTATTCTGTTGGTGATTCTTACAGATAATTTTCAAAATAAAAGGCTCTGTATATTATACAGCATTTTTACAAAAGGACATTTCACAGCATTAATGAGACTTAATGAGCAATGGAAAAGATCTGTCTGCCAATATAAAGTTAAAAGACAGTCTTCCAAACAAAAGTTTCAATATTTCACAAAGACGGCTGATTCTACATTTTAGTGAATCTATACATTTTACATAGATTTTATTATCAAAAAATGACTCATACATTACTCCCACACCTAAACCAGGGATAAAACAGTGATCACCTTCAAAATAAAATTCTCAAATGACCTTCCAAGAAGAGTGCTGCTCTTTCATGAGGGTATCATAACATTAACCAGTTTCTTTCCTTAGGCTAATTTTTCTTGTATCTGAGCATTCACTGGATCTCTGTGAGCAACATCTCACATGCACCCTGAGGCTACACCAGTATTAAACCTGTCCAAAACCTAAGATCATAACAAGTTACACGGCTTACTAAAATAATCACATCACAGCAATCATTTCTTTTAGATTACTTAGTTTAAATAAAACTGATTTAACCCAATTTCATGAAAAAGACAAATATCTGGCATTTTTTTATGGTATGCTTTATGCCAGAGTAGGGGTTCTGCTAAGGAAGAACTGAGAGACATTTACATCTTTCAGAGTTCACATTTTATTACCATTAAATTATTTACATTTTGCACTATTAGATTTAGCACAAGCATGTAGTACTGTGCAGCCTACCTTCCGTCAGTCTGCTCCAGGGCAGCTGTGGCTACAATGTAGCTCACCACCGTCAGGGTGTGAATGTGTGAATGACTGACTATTGTAAAACGCTTTGGGGTCGTCAGACTTGATAAAATGCTATACAAGTACAACCTGTTTATATATATTGCTGTAGCCCTCAGGCATGCGCTCATAAAATAAGAAACGTATAGAGCTGTTTTTCAAAAACGGAGGCAGAACAAGAAGGCTGGGCAGAAACCAGCAGAAGCCGTACACTGCAAAAGACTTCAACTGCAGCTGATAATGCCAGCGGCGCTCCAGAAACAAACAGCAGGTGCGGAAAAACCAACCAAATTGGTTGAAAAGGGGCACTTACGATCTGAGATAAGCAGATCCCAAGAACACAGCCACACAAACAGCTGACATGCAGCAGGAGTAACAAAGCCACACCCGTCTATCAGTGGTGCGCTCCGATCAGCAGCTGGCGCACACAGAGTGGGGTCGTGGAACACCATCTCACCAAAATTGCAAAATGGTACAAAATAACATGATTATTATTTTGTTTACAGTTCAGCTTGGATTTTGTTTTCGGCGCTGCATAGATTTGCTGTGTGCGCTGAATCCAGATGCAGGGCGCGATTGCGCATGTGTGCTACTTCGAGGGACAGTGGATGTTTCCCTTCTGTACAACCAGCACATTTAGTTTGTAAATGCTCCAAGTTTTAGACACAACTGGCAGGAAAGGAACAAACAACATGTTCTGCTACACTGAGTTCATTCTTTTGTTTCAAGTGACAGCTCTCATGCTGGGTCCAAGCTTCCTGTCAGTCACACGGCGGCAACAGCTCATTAGTTCGGGGCTGCAACATCCCTCCTTTAACTGCAGATTTATTTTTGAGTTAACAACTGTGCTGGTCATAGAAGGATGTCCAAATCTGCAGGAAATTTAATCTACACAATGTAAAACAGTATTAAAACCTTAAAGGGGACATATCATGTTTTTTAATGCCTCCCTTTTCACATTTAAATCATTCATTGTGATTTGTTTAAGTGGAACAGCAAAGCTTTAGTCTGAATTCCTCGTTGATGTTGCCCTACAGCCCCTCTTTTGCCCCTGTTCCGAGAGAAACTCGTTTTGCTGCTGTCTCATTAAATGCAAATGAGGCACTTCAAACCCCACCCCCTCCAGGTCACAGACAGTTCCACTCCACCCCATTCAGCCATTTTTGTAGTATGTTGGGGGAGGCTTTGTGGAGCCCGGCGGCGCAGAGCCTTATCAGTTTGAGCTGCTGGCTCAAGGTTCTGACTCAGCGAAGCCCGAAACCGGCGCTGCCGAGGCAGTGGTGGACAGGATCGGTCCAGTTCTATATTATCATATACATTTCCCGCTTTGCAATCCAGATGGGATCACCAGCAGCTTTGTGCATCATGATTCATTTGCAATGTGGACGCGATCTAGAGTGAAGTTCGCAGCAGAAGTTAGTTCTAGGTTGGACAGTGGACATTCGCGCTCCGCGGCTTTAGCGGCGTCTGCGGCGTCTGCTTCCTGTTGAAGGCTGATCTGGGGCTGCTGCTCTCTGTCTGCTGGCTGGCTGTTGAGGCTGCAGAGCACGGATATCCAACCCGAAACCAACTTCACCACGGCCTCACACCATCCCCTTCCCGGCTGCCTTAAGACATTAACGGCAGGACAATTGGTTTCTTTCACCTAAATTCGCCAATAAGACATAAAAAGTTTGTAGATTTGTTTCTAGTCGCTTTTTTGAAGAAAAAAAGTCGCTAGAGGGTTTGAAAAGTGCAGGATACGTAAACAGTACTATAAGACAACCATGTTGACAGTTTATTGGCAGAAAAAAAGTTTATTTGGGGGTGAGTTACCCTTTAAAGGCATCAGAGATGTTAATCACTGTATCAAATAGCTTAAGAGAAAAGTTCAGGGACTTATTTCTCCTCCCTCTCCTTACACTTGTGTCTGGCTCCCAGCTCTGTGCTTCACTGCTTTCATTTCTTTCCCCAGCTTGTTCACTGCTTAATGTGATCAATTGCTGGGTTCTGCTGTTTAGCCAGCCTATTACCCTTGCTTTAACGCAGCGTTTTGGGACCTCACTACCATTTTCCTGTTCCAATCAAAGCCTGAACAGAATGCAGTCCAGTTGTTCCACGAAAACAGGGTTTTCTTGCTAAAACAGTCAATCAGCACCACACTGGTGTACATAAACCAGATCATTTCACAGCTTTGCTCTCTACA